>VXBB01007635.1:172949-183651 GCA_013399915.1 Illadopsis cleaveri | reverse complement strand
TTTTATATTACCAATGGCCCTTCTCAGAAAATTGTGGTAACTACTCCTTCTTTTAAAAAACACTTTTTTTTTTTTTCTAATACCTTCTTCTGCCCTTATAATATGGGCCAGCAGTCAATTGCCATCTCACAGGAGGGAAGTCCAAAACATGGCACTTGCCTGAGTGGTGGCATCAACAGACCTCCTCTCGCAACACTATCATTGCTGACATGCAACTTGCATACAAAGTTTTCAGTTCAAAAATTAATACAGTTTAAGAAACTCATCTATCACAATCAATATTTGGGGGAAACCCCATCAGTGTCGTAGGACCTAAAGACAGCATCTACCTAACAATTTCATGTAGAATGCAAGAAAAAAAATCACAAGATTTGCTGTTCTCCCTCCTCGCCTCCCATTGTGATTCATTACTGAAGACGAAACTTCTCATTTCTAATATACATTAAATGTTTACCCTTGCCTGACTTGATGTGGAAAGGAAAGCATAAAAAGTGTAACTGGGTCAAGGGTGTAATTATCAAATGTTGTATTAATGTGGTGAAATCCATGTGACAACAGGAAAATCAGCAGATCTAAAAATTCCTGTCAGCATGCTATTTCTTAACTTTGTACTCAGAGCATCTAATTAAAAGCTGCCAATGCCATGCTAACATTACAAATACATTGCTTTTATCTTCAAAGATAAATGTTTTAAGAAAAAGGTTGTTTTAAACACAGATACTGTTATACCATGAAAAAGCATGGAGTAAATGAAGGAAATGAGCACATAAACCCCTCCTAGCACTACTTCTTTTTGGAAGCAAGAAGCAAATTTCACGATCTTGATTCTGACAATAAGCTGCTGTTCTGAAGTCATCTGAAGTTTCTGAAGTCATCCCTGGCGACCCTTAAGATAACAGCACTAGAGTTAGACTTCCCAGTAGAGCTGCCTTTTTTTTTTAAATATTTGCTCCCCATCAGAGGGTATCCAACCCAAAATGTCATTTCACTACTGTGCTTTGCTTCTGTCAATCCTCAGCAGACCCTAAGTGAAACCATTCTACTTCAGCTGCATTACTTCACCTTGTAAAATTGTGATGGGCTCCTCACACACCAAAGCCTATTGCTTCAAAGTGAAACATTTTATCAAGTTTAAGATATTGTGTTGCCTTCTAGCTATGGCTAAAAACCTTGACAACATCCATTTCAAAATTACTAATAATTTTACTACCATTTCCTGTATGCAGATACCATCTGAGGTAAGAAAGTATTAGCCTCCAAGAGTCAAGCATTCACGTGTGTACTGCCCTGTTTCAAAGGAAAAGTTATTTCACCCACAGCTTCCGAGGGAGGTGGAAACATAGCTAATCAATGAGCCTGTCACTCTCAACTTACAAGCCTTTGGAAAACACTAGTTTTTAATCATTCATTTTTACCAGCCAGCTGTGGCCACTTGACAAGCTTTGCACAGGGTGTCTCATGGCCTATTAAAACTCCCTGTTGTGCTGTGAAACCATTTGAGGTAGCTTATGCTTCTGAATTAGAGATAATAAAAGCTACGGACACTATTACATTAGGAATAGCCAAGAAAATGCAAAGGAACATAGCTTGTGGAAACTTCCATATGGAAACTTCAGTTTCTGCAAAACAAAACACCATTATTTTCAAATTTGGGTACTTAGAATCTTACAGGACGAACCTTGGCCTGTCCTTAAAACACGGAGAGGAAAGAAAGAAACCCAGAAAACATTTTAAAATGGATTAATTTGTACTTAGCACAGACTATGCCTCTCCACTGTTCCACAGGAGAGTTTTATATCCAGGTTAGTGTTTAACTCTGTGCAAGTGACTTAGGCTTATTTTATTGTTGCATTTTGCAGCAAATCTCATCATCTAGCTCCTCTGTGTAATTAAAATTCCTCTTCATCTATTTATGTACTAGCTCCTGCCTCCACCTGAGTCCTCTGGCAGGTACCTTTCCTGAGCCAGCCTTTGGGAGCACCAGTACCTTCATTTTGGAATTGCAAGGTATGTGTGTCACTCTCCTTGGAGCATCTCCTCTGTCAGTTTTCAAAATCTATTCAAATTCATCTTCATCCTCTACCATCATGGATCTAGAATTTCAGCACCTCCTTTCAAGCTCACCTTGTGCAAGGAGGATTCACATCCTGCCATAACAGCACATTGCACCTACCCTCTGAAGTCATCTGAAGTTTCTAATACTGCATGCTTAAAATATTTGCTTGCTCAACTCAAAGAAGAACCCCAGAATGAGGAAAGCCCAGTTCCCTGCTTGAACATTGGTTGCCTGAGGAAGTAATCAAGTATTTGCACTCAGCAGCAGGGAAAATTCAGGACATGCTCATACCATGTGCCAAGCAAGAGAGCTCTAGGAAAACTCTGGACATGCTCACACTGTGTGCCAAGCAAGAGCTCTCTAGGACAGCCTGACGACACTGTGCAAAAAGTATCCACCCCATTACTCTGGGAGAACTAATGACATTAGTACAAACATCAGCAACCTGTGAATTTTTCATCCCTGTACTGCAGCAAAGGCAGTACAGGCAGCAGAAGCTAAAGCTCAGCACTAGTTAGGTTTGAAGTCGGATCAGCATGTCGTGAATCAGCCCCACATTGTCCAGTCTTGGTTTTACAGCCAGCATGTTGTGTGGGCTGACAGTCTTATTTTAAACCTTTGCATATGTGTTATTTAACCCACAGATCTGAAACAACCTTGGAATTTACAGACCTGAACCTTAACAGCTTTCGAGGAGTAATAGGATTTATCAGGCCAAAAATTAAGGGGTTACAAACTCAAATTTCTGATTTATAGCAGAAGCTCATATTTCCTGATTTAAGTCCTAGTGCAAGCTGGGATACCAGATCAAGTGCTATTTTCTCCAGCTCTATATTTACACTTCAAGGACTATGTAGAAGCACAGAGCAGAAGCAAAAAAAATCAGCTAAATGCCTCGATTGTGAGCCTTTTGGGGGACGGAGGTTCAAAGAAGTTTGGGTTACGTGTCTTCAAACAGGTTTTCAAAGCAGGATAGATCTAGACATCCATCAAAACTCAAGGAAGAAGAACCCAAACCTTAAATTTAGGAAAATAATAGCTTTACCTTGCATATGCACAGAAGCTTACAAAAGCACTGCGACAAAAAGAAGTGTTTCTCTTCCGTTCTAGCAGGAGGTGCAGCTGAAGAATTTCAGCCTCACCCATGCAAAATTAGATATTTATTTTGGATAAATCCCACAAAATGTTTTCCGCCCAGCCAGCACTCCTACCTGCTGGTTTGGCAGCAGCAGAGCCAGGCACTGTGCTGCAGGATGGCAGGCAGCCAGCCACCAGCTCCTGGGCCTCTCCAGAGACTGGCAGGGTAGACTGCTCAGTGAAGCCTCAGGGTTACTGCAAGGCAAGGACAGTGACAGCTCTCAGCTGCCACATCTCTGAGGCTACAAGGGTCATCAGAGCCTCTGCTACCAGGGAAACAGCAAATTTAGGGATGTACCTTGCCATATCCTGCCTGTCACCTGTTCCCTTCCCTGTAACATGTGCACACACATTGGAAAGGAAGGAGAACAAACATCACCTCCTGACTTGCTGGTTGGACCAGGGAAGCACTAAGGGATCCGCCTTTTTTCTGCCTAAAAACAAGGAAGTAAAACCATATCATGTCATTGTATGTGTTCCTACACACTGGCTGGCCAAAACCAGAGCATGGAGACTGTATTTCAGAACCAGCATGCTGGCTGAGTTTTAGCCCAAAGCAAGATAGAAAACAACAGAAACATGACTCCTGCCTGAGGAGCAAACCTTTAACAAAGCTCTGAGGATCCCATGACTTCAGGACTTCCTTGGCATCAAGCCTCATTGACATCCCTCACAGTGTCCCAATCGCCCCACTTGACCCTTCCCCACACAGACCCCTCACTGAGAATTCCTGAATTTTCTGTGATCTGCCATCAAGAGTTACACTTTAGTGCAAGGGCATCACAATATTGTCATGCTGCAAAGACAAACTGCCCAGGGAACACTTGAACCATTTCCCTGACAAACAGCACCATCTTTATCACATTAGGACATATCTATACTGGTTTTCAAAAAAGAATTACTGGTCCCTAAATGCTCACATGTCTCTACCAGAAGGCTTCCTATATTTTGGCAGATACAGCATCATCATTTTTACCCATGTTTAAATCCATATTTGCAAAAGGAATTACACAGGATACTTCACTGAAAAAGTTTATACATGTCAGTGCTGACACAACAGCATGCAAACATTATAAAAATAAGGTTAAAACACACACACATAATTAAGCAGTTTGCTAGCAGCTCTTGCACGTGCTTAAATAGTAACACATGCTTAAAGCCAATGTCGTGTTACTTCAATACCCTTTGTTAGTCATCTTACCAACCTACAAAGTTATGTAACAATAAGTCTGATCTCAAACATTTCGAGAAGCAAACACCAAATAATTAAAAATATGGGGTTTTTTCCTAATGTTTCTCTTTTCAAATTGACAAGTATCATCAAACATTTTTCCTACATTTGAGAGCTTTTTAATGAGTGTCATTAATTGAATGAATGTCAAACTTCTCAAAAAACCCAAAAAATTAAACATCCTATTTGTTTGAGTACATGTATCTTTTCATATACAGCCGTGTTAAACCACTCCCTTTACTGATGGTTCTCATGCTGTTTCCCTGTTTTCTTGAATTATGGTGGGAAAAAGAGAAAGGGAAGGAAAGAAGAAGAAAAAAGAAGAAAAAGGCAAGCAGGCTCCCACAGGACTTGAAAAATATGAGTTATTTCCCAACCTGCTACACCACCAGGTTGCCTGACCTAGTGAGATCTCACATTCCCCAAAGGTTTTACACCCAGATGTGTATCAGGGGAAAAAAAAAAAAAAACAACAAAAAACCAGAAACCACCAACAAAAAAACATGGAGATCCTGCCTCTCCTGCTCACATAGGAGGGCATGCAGGGTGCCAACAAGGCAAGACCATCACATAGTGCTGAAGGTTTTCTTAATGCCATGTGCATCCCAAACAGCCAAGCTGTCTACTGTATTTACCTCCAGATGAATCTTACTGTGAGTTCATAGACTGCAGCCTATTCATACGTATCTCCAACTCACTTAAACAACTTAATTAAACTTTCTTTCCATTATGCCACATTTAAACCCCAATTTGATCTGTCAAGTGCCAAGTTCTCCATGTGACAGCATTCTCCCCCTCCTTATTTCCCTTCCTTGCCGTTCCCTTTCATGTTTTATGGTGGTTCTCTGCATAGCTTCCTCCACAGCTACACAATTCAACACCTTGCTAAGAAATATCTCTTACTAACATTAAACCTCTTTGCAAATAGAACTAACATGGCAAGTGTAAACACAAGAGCAATGAAGTGGAAGCAGTAGTTTGGGTAAATATGGCAGCAGTTTGGGTAAATGAAATTCTATATTAAATACATAGGATGGCTTAATGTCAAGCTCCTCCTTTGCTGAATTCTGCAGCTGGCCTGTAAGAATCCTGCAGCATCTCCCTTCAACTCATCTGAGAAATTATACTCACAAGGCTTCCAATGAAGTCATAACTAATTTGTGCCAATATTAGTCACACTAATGACTGCCATTTAATAACTGTTTGGAGGGCTTCCTATCCTGAGAACACTGCAAAGACAATATATATTTCTACAAGAGATGACTACAACAAAGTATATAAAGCTTATGGCAGTTTCTTCTGTTAAAACAAGTTAAATGATAAAGGTAAGGAACATTAATGCCTGTCAATTTCCCTCTCTTTGGATTCTGTCCTTCACATACAGTAATTACATCAGGAAACCTCTCTCCATAACCAGCTAATAATGAAAAATGCATGAAACATATTTTAACACCAACATTAAATCCAAATGGTATTTTTAAACACATCATCTACACTTGAAATCTGCAGAAGTAATTTAGAAATGTTCTTTTTGGTGCCTTTGAAAATTAAACAGCACTAAAGGCAAACAAAAACAAACCTCCAACAAAACAACTAAACGCACTGCAAAATTGCTTAAAAGTATATCATAGTGAAGCACGACTAGTGCTTCCAGGAGGGTTTTCCCAAAGGCAGACAGAGCTGATACTTTGTCTGACAGGGCATATTATCTGGGGTGCACTGTAATCCAGCAAGAAAGATAAAGGAAAAAGGTTTCCCCTTAAGTCTTCTACAGAAAATAAGAACAGCCAAACAGTAATAAATCACTGAGTTATAACTCTCTTTTGGCATAGATACAGGAGGACACCTCTGAGAATTTAGTGGAGGTTTTTAAATTGTAAAATCTGACAGATTAAACTGTCAAATATTAGTCTGCCAGGAGTCTGCTTAAAGTACTTTACAGCCATAGCACTATTCATAAGGTAAAACAAACCAGAATTACAGACACTGGCTATCTGGGACTGAGATCAGAAGAAAAAAATGCGTATTTTATTTTCTAGGAAACCTCCCTCTGTCACATATTACTTTTAATGCACTACTACTCAAGTTAGTAGTTTACATTCATGAATTCCTAGACTGAACTGCACCCAACTTCATTCATCTGAGAACAGTGTTCAGTATCAAATGCAGCAAAGACTACTGATAAAGGCACATATTTGCATCCACTTAATCATCCTAATTGGTATGCAGACCACTTTAAAAATGCACTCATCAGTGTTACACTCAGATGGAGGGTTTGTTCAGTAGTAAAAGTCACAATCTAAATACTTATCCAAACAAATACCACATTTTCAGGCAAAACTGAAGCTCAGCACATTTCAGTTAAAGAATGAAAATGGTTTTAACATTGGGAGACGGAACTTTGAAGCTGACCTTAGACCTCCAGCTAAACCAAATTTCATCTTTTTAAGGCATAAAGAAACCCACTTTCTTTAACAAGGTTAACTCACTATCCTGAGAGTGATGGAGGCCAAGCGTCTGCTGTCTGGGCAGACTCCTACATTCATTTCCCACTGCCTCACTGCAGGGTCTGCTCTTACACCCTTGGCAACAGACTTCAGCAACCAGGACCTCCCAGATGAGGCACAGTGTTCATTAGCAATCTCTGCAAGCAACACTTCCCTCAAATTCTTCTGCCAGAGCTCTACAGCCTCCCACCTGTAACACCCCTTGCAGGTGAATTGGAAGTGGTAAAAGAGACAATAATCTCAGCAGGGATCCAGGGGAAGCCAAGCAGAAAGAAGTAATTCTTTTCACAGCCAGGAGCAGACGTACAGACAAGCAGTACTCCTGGCTAAAAGCCATAGAGGCTGCAACAAGGTCCCAGGAGGCTGCAGACAGACCAGACAGGCATTTGGAACCAAAAGCCACCAAATGTGTTGAAGGGAAAGCTTGCACCCAACTCCAGTAACACCAAGCTAAGAACAGCCAGAGGTTCAGAGAGTATCTATAGAGGAGGTGTTGAATAAGGGCATCCTCTTGTTATTTTTCCTTTGACATCTGCTTATATGGTGACAGAAAAAAAAGAAAAAGAAAAAAAATAAAAGAAAAGAAAGAAAAAAGGTTGCAGATGACAACAGATTACAAAGGAAGCAGGCTGAAGGGTAAAAAGAATTAGGCAACTAAAGCAGGACACCACACAGAGCATGCCAAAAACACCCTCTGCCTCTGCTCCTTGAATCTCTGGAGACAGCATAGATTAGTCCTCTGTCCAAAGCATAATGAGACATGGAAACAGGCACAGAGGTGCTGGGATGCTGGTCATCATGAGAAACAGTCAGGTACTGCTGACAGTCACAGTACCCATTATACAGCATCTGCAGCTGGTTCTATTCCACGCTGCACACACAATATTTTTTTAAACCAACTACATGAACTTCATACAAGTTCAACTACTGCAACCACCATGCCAGATAACTCAGCTATTCTGCAGGACAACAAATGAGACAAATCCCATTTCTGCAGGACAACAAATGAGACAAATCCCATGTACAACTAGCTCAACTAGACTTGTTTTCAAATTGCTTTTAACTTCATTTAATTCCAGTCTTCCAGTCACAGCATACCTTGGAGAACTGGTCTCAGTTCACACTATTTGGGTCTACTGTACAGCCCTCCAAGAACTCCTTTTTGAGAGGATTTATGAATTACTTATATATGGGGGGAAGGAGGGAATTTGAATTGCTGCAATTCATTTTTTAACCTGAAAGTTTATAAGGTCAAGCAGCTCACACATACAAACATATAGTTTCCTTTCGCTTGGACTATAAGGAAAAAGATTTTCCACACAATTAGGTGCAGTTGTTAGACAACATATGATTTCAGAGGAAAAAAACTTAACATGCAAAACATTTCAGAAAGTGGCCACTAAGCACACTACAACCATGTAGAATACAAGCTGTAAAGCAGGCATTTTTATACCAGTTTTGTGATGTCAGATTTAAAAAATAAGAAACACTAACACATAAAATCTATATTAAGTTAACTCAGACATACAGAAAAGCTTTTCCTGAGTCACCAAGCCTTCTCTCCTACTGCCACAGCCAAGCATACAATACAGACTTCCTCAACATACCCTCAAGAGCCCATTAAGGGGCTTGCTCCCATTTATCCCTTTTTAAGGTTGTTCTAGAACCTGACACCATTTAGGGAAGAAACTGAGTAAATTTCAGCTTAAGTTTATTCATGCCCAGTTTATATCCATTTGTTCTCATGTCAACATTGTTCTTTAGCTTAAATAGCTCCTTCTCTCCCTTTCTAGTGTTCATATCCCAGCTGTACTTGCAGACTGCAACCATATTCCATCTCAGCCTTATTTGCTAGGCTAAACATGCCAGGCTTCCTTGTCGTCTCTGGAATAATTGACACTGCTGTCCTCCAGCTTCAGTCTGCACTGTCCCACCTGCAGCACAGGTGAGAGAACCTGTGGCTGGCACTCCCCAGGAGCTCACACCCATTCCACCAGCCCTCCCGCCTGTGTCCTGGCCTAACACACTCCACCATCACCTTTACTTTCTCCATAGCAGCAAGGCAGCAGCAACTTGGTCAGCAATCAGCTAGTGCACCCAGCACATCCCTGGCTCTACTGCTTCCAGCACTGGAGCTTCCAGCTCTCAGCAGGGTACAAAGGTACAAGGGGTACAAAGGTAAGACTAGAAAGGGATGTGCAGTATAGTTTGTTTTCAGTGTGGATGATTTGTTCAAGTATGACTACACATCCTGTGTCAAAGCTTGCTATCTGATGGAGAGGTAATCAGTCAATTGCTCACTATTACCTATCAACTACCAGGATTCACCTTAGTTTTTCATAATTTCTGCTAAAAAATCCTTACAGTAGGCAATCTCAAGTACTCAAATTCTCCCCTAACAAGCTCCTGAAGTCACCACTCTCTTCACCTCAAACCCTGCAGCAGCCCCTTCTAGGCTCCTCAGGCATTTCCTAAGGAAATCACTGTGCCTCCCGGCCAACGGCACAGCAGAGTCTATTCAACACCACACCAAAAATGACCAGTTTTGTCACTGGTTTCCAACTTAGCTGCAGAACTGAAAAACAAAAAGAATAATTCAGGTTTCCAAGTCATGCATTTCATCTCCTAGCAAATGATTCCCATAACTGTAATCTACTATTTAGATGACTCTTGCTGGGAAAGGCACACTCACTCGTGCTGCTTCAGAGCCAAGAATCTTCCTCCTTGTTACAACAGTTGTGTTTTCTTCATAATACAGGATAAAATTACTCTTCATCCCAAACAGTCTTCTCCAGACCTTGATTTCCCTTAGATTACAAAAAAACTCCCGAAAATACAAGCCAAAAAGTATTCCATCACACACTCATTGCTGTAAAGGAAGAACAAAAATACCCACGCTCCGCATGACTGTTCCAGGCAAGGAAATTAATCAGCCAAGATTTTGTCCCAAGGTCATCTTAAGAGGATGTCTCTTTCTTTAAGTACTAGGACATCTGCACTCTTATTTTAACGAAATGCAATTATGCCAGCAGAAAATAGTTTTAAACATAAGACAGACAACTCATTCAGGCGTTCAGAAAATACTAGAGCACGAGATGGCAGGATGACGACACGTAGGATCTAGAACAAACTGGAGGAGCACCCCCTGAGCCAGAGGACACAGCAAAGCCACAGGAGCTCAGTAGCAATGGTACCTCAGCTCCTGGGGCAACACAGCAGATCTTTGTGAAGCACTAAAACTTGCAGCAGATACTGTTACCCTGAACAACTGACTGCAGATACCATCTACGATGTACAGCTACCAGCACCATCCATAACACACAACGCCTACCAGCGTATCACCACTGCAGAGTTGGGTTTTTTCCTCGCTTTTGTTATTTTGTGTTCAAAGCCCAGAAGTACACTTCCCTCCCTAGCAAGGAGGAGCCCAACCGAGAATTATAAAACATTACAAACAAGCAAGCAAAGCAATGAAGTACAAATACAAACCGTTACACTTTCCATTTTATCTGTCTCTCTAGCAGCAACGAAAAGTAGCTCCGTTGCTGCCTTGGGACCCAAGCAAATTCCTGACAACTTCCACGACGGATTCATGGGGTCCACGTTTTGTTCTGAGGACTGTATTTTTCACACTCTCCCATTTGCAGCCCCGCGCGCAACCCTCGAGTACCCCTTAATCACAGAGCTCAACTCGCTCACTCTACTAACTAACTAACTAAAAAAAAAAAAAAAAAAAAAAAAAAGTGGCACTTCTACAGCCACTTTTTCCAT
>VXBB01007635.1:158269-172761 GCA_013399915.1 Illadopsis cleaveri | reverse complement strand
CACCTGAAAAAAAAAAAAAAAATTTTCTTTTCCCCCTTGGGAAAAAAGAAGGGTCTGGCTTGTGCTTGGCAAGTGTAGTAATGCCCATATCAAGGTGAGGCAGTGGTAATGACTCTCCTAAAATGCCACCTGCTGTATCCCAGTGCTCCTCTGGCAATAGCGAGAGGCAGAGAGGTAGACAGCCAAGTAGGCTGGGAAGCCCTAGAAGAAGATTTTATCACTCTCTACAATTACCTGAAAGGAGGTTGTAGACAGCTTGGGGTTGGTGACTTCTCCCAGGTAAAAAGCAATAGGACAAGAAGAAGCAGCCTCAATTTGCACCATGGGAGGTTTATGCTGGATATTAAGGAAAATTTCTTCACTGAACAGGTCGTTAAGCATTGGAACAGACTGCCCAGGGAAATAGTGGAATCACCATCTCTGGAGCTACACAAAAGGATGAGCAGATGTAGTACTTGGGGATGTGGTTTAGTGATGGACTTGGCAGTGTCGGGTTAATTATTGGACTTCAAGATCTTAGATACCTTTTCCAACCCTAGCAATTGTATGTTTCTATGATTCTAAGGATGGGTTATTTTTGACACTGGGTATGGGCACCAAGTGGCAACGTGGCAGTGGGTTAAAAACCCACATGGCTGATGAACATTAGCAAACCCCTCTGGCTGTGGATTAATGGAGCGTGCTTGGCATCAGCATAATGCTCCAAGCAGCCATGTTCTGGTAACCAGCGTGAATGGAAAGGAACGAGGTGTTCTCATGTGCAGAAAACAAACGAGTAAAGGACCAGGCCTGGCAACTTCACTGCTCTAACCTGCATGCACTACTACAGGGTAGAACTACTACAGGTTCAGAATAAATCCCTAGATACATCTTGAGATGCATGAGTAGAGAATTGCAGCAATGTCCCAGACAGTTAGAAATGAGGCTTAATAGAACACATCCATAGGAAGGTATTTCTGTTTGATGTCTTCCAAATATGTGGAATATTGCCTGTTCTGTCAAGCTAGGCTTTTGAGATTGCAGGGGAAGCAACTGGTCATTGCTAGAGCAAAAAATTCAACATAGGATGGTAGTTCAGTGGAAAGCGTGTAATGGACCTTTACTTCTACACCTTCTAACAATTTTAGGAGGTCCCTGGAACAGCAGATGCAAAACAACCAGCAGTAAAATGGTGTTGTATTGGAGTGACCTAAGACATATAAGGAGGTCAAAGGAGTCTATTACAGTAATGAAATTGGCATCTCATACATTTTCCTACATGTTCTTGTAAATGTAAGCACATTTAGTATTCCTGTTGAAGTGCCCAAGTCCACTTTAAAATTTATCACACCTTTTATAACAGCAAATCTATTTATCTGCAAGAGGTGATTTTTCCTATGCATTCCATAGCCGCCTTCTGTGTTTTGTTCCCTGCCTTTATACTTATGTTCCTGGTAATAACAGAACACTTATGAACTGAGAACAATTTAAAGGATCATTAAGATTAATAGCAATATTACATCTTTAATTAGAGATGTTTATGATTTTAGAAGATCATATTGAAATACACCAGCCTAAAGAACAGAAAAAATTATTTGTAATTATAAGTACTACACTGATGAACAAGAAGAAACAACAATTAGATGAAGACATACAACAATTAAGGAAAGTAATTCAGAGCAAAGCACCTAGAAATCATACTTAATATCTTACTCTTAGATGTATTGCTCCTTTTTGTACTGGTACCCACTTTTTCCATTTGTCTTAAATTTGGACATGATTTAATCTCCTAACACTTTTATAAGCTAAAACTCACATTTTAATTGATATTTTTAGATTCAAGACTATGATGATGGCCCAAAAAAGCACCAAAATAGTTATAATTATCTGTAATAAAATTGTGTTATTGTGATCAGTTTTAGAAGGACCAATACTTCCTGAGACATCCAAAGGTGATTCATCAAATTCCAGCATTTGCAAATCAGGTTGCTTCCCTCTTCAACAAAACACATTATCTAACAGGAGAGAAAGCTTTTATGCTTTGACAGCATACTGAAGAAGAACTCTCCCTGGACTATGCACTATATCTACTGAAGAGATTCAAGACAACTAGCAGGTTACCAGTTATTAGTGAATAGCCTATTAATAAATTTCCCTGACAGAAATGCTCAGGCAAGCTACTCAAAAATTCATGTTCTTTTAATAAAAATAAGTGTAATAACACTGCATTGTGGGTTTGGCTATGTGGTTAGAGTTATGATTAATATTTAGTTACATAGTCTATATAATGCACTTTGGATTGCAGTGTAGTAAGCAGTGCCATAAAAATGAAGTGTTGGGGAAACAAAATAAGGAATTTCTTATACATCCTAAATGGACAGCTGCCCAGTACACTCACTTCTTGGAAACATTTCTGTGTGGATGCACTGCTTGCCTAGGCTTAGCAAGTCTCATCAAATATTTCACAGAATCATAGAATATCATTATTTGGAAAGGACCTACAAGGATAATCAAAGTCCAACTCTTGGGCACTTATTCTTTTACTTAAGACACAAACATCTTGTGGAATAGTGTTTATAAACAACAGTGGGGAAAAAACACAGGCCTTTCTATATTGTCAGCTCATACCAAAAGAATTTCATTATCATCTTGCTATTCCTGTGTGTGAACTATTGACTGCAATTTTATTTTAGTCAAAATTTCTCTAACTTTGCAACAAGGAATGACAGTCCATGGGAATATCCATTGGCAAGTAAACCTCTGCAACTGACCTTCTCCACTGCCACACGGGTTTGCAGGCCTTGCATCAGGACTGACTGTGCCCCAAGTGTGCTCTGAGGAGGAGTCCGTAGTTTCTCATCTGCTTTCTTCTGTGTAGTAGCTTTTTTACTTAGGGTTACTCCGTGTAGAGGGATAGTTACAGTACGCAATGATCCCATCTCGAGAAACTCGTCTCTCTTACTGCAGTGGACAGTAGGAAAACTGGTGACTATTAAATAAGCAAGGCTACCATCTAGTGGTACCACTGTGCTTCCATAGCACAGAAAACATACACCATCTTTGGCTGAACATATTGATCCTAAACACAGAAACTTAACTAAGAAAATTCAGTTATAGCAGAATGGTTGGAACACTTTCTCTAACATTTTCATGCAGCTGCACTAAGTCTCCATTTTAAATACAAAATCATGTAATTTTCCAGAAAAAGCAAAAACCACCATACACAGTGCACCTGCAGCTGGAAGATTTAAGAATTAGACTTGTAACATGTAATTTTTCACTACAGGCTTGAACATGCTTGGAGGGTTCCGTCCCCCAAACACATTGCTTCTCAGGACCTGTGCAAAAGCCTGTACCCCTCCCATTATTTTGAATTCCTGTCTCCTTAGTGCTCCCTGGGCTAGCATATAGTGAAAGGTTAATTCTGCCATGAACAAAATTCCCTGTGTTATTTATAGAGAAGCAAAGGCCACAAGACATCAGTCTCAGATAAGATTATTCCAGCAGTTAAATCAATCCAGGAACTAAAGGCCTCCTGCTATACTCATGGAGCCCTCTCCCATTTGCTGTATTAGCTATCTCAGGCACATTGCCACTACCTCAATGAAGGCTGTATGGGAACAAGTGCAAGTGGAGCAATTTGTAGGCCAGCAGTTCTCTGATATCTTGGCATGCCAAGCAAGGCAGAATGATAATTTTGAAGTTTCTCTCTAGCTCTTCAGGAATGCAAAGCCTTGCATCCAGGACTGGCTGTAAAGTAATTATAAATTATCTCTTGGGCATCTGTCTAGATGTAATTCTCTGATCTCTCCTTTCTCTGCCTGTTACACAGCGATATATTGAGATTCCTTACAGGGAGGGTAAAGGAAAGGTGGCCTGACCTGACTGGCCCCCAGGCATATAAACTCCTTTGTTATGTGGTAAATTTACCTAGCCCACACACTCATCCAAACAGCTCCATTTTTTTATTATTACAGTCAGGTTCTGTGTGGTGCAAGGAGGGTGACTGTGTTCGCTCACAAACAATCACCATATTTGAAACAGGAGAACATACCAACTGACCACTGCAGGTAAACAGTCCATTTGGGACTTTCTTCTAGCTGGAAGGGCCAGATGGGGGAAAGCTGCTGTTTGTAACAAAAAAGCTGCTATTAATGCAAAGTTTCTAAATGCTACAATAGCTGCTTAGGCACTGCTAGAAGCCAATAGCTGCTTTCAGAACTGACTTTTCTGCAAACTCCGCTTCCCTTTTTATGTGGCTCTGGTGGACAAAAATACTCAAAAGCTGCCACAGAGCAAGGCCTGTAATTATAGGTAGTCAAATAAAGAGAATAGCTCACGCTTTCAAAGCTGACATCTCGCTAGATTTTCTTGCCTTGGCTGCTTAAAATGGGAACTATAGCCCTGATGGACACTGAAACATACAACCACCAGTATTTTCCTACAACTGAGAAATAGGAATACAACAGAGATTTTGCAATGTAATCTCAATGCATTTGAGACTATAACTATTTTGTTGTTCAAACAGCACAAAATAAAACACATTTAGAAGTTTTAGGAAAACACCTCTCCATTGCCAGCAGCTGCTGGGCTTCAGGCCTGCTGCTCTGGCATCTTGGAACTTTCCCTGGAAGAACTTCACTGCAGGTTCTGCCCAACAGGCAGCCAAGGATGATGTATCAGTACAGCTCCCTGTGAGGCGATCAGGAAGGCCATGTTTCAGGCCAGAATGGCTGACCCACTCATATTATATATGGGGCTTTGAGAAACCTGCCTGGTATAGTTGAAGGTGTTGCTGGCCATGGCAGGGAGTTTGAGACCTCTCTCAAAGATTTTTGCATAGTCTAGGGAATCTGGAGAGATCACAGTTGACTGGAAGCTGGCAAATGTTGTTCCAGTTTTCAAGAAGGGCAAGAAGGATGACCCTAGGAACTACAGACCTGTCATTCTTACTTCAGTGCCTGGTAAAATTATGGAGAAAATTATTCTGGGAGTTATTAAAAAACACTTGAAGGNTTGAGACCTCTCTCAAAGATTTTTGCATAGTCTAGGGAATCTGGAGAGATCACAGTTGACTGGAAGCTGGCAAATGTTGTTCCAGTTTTCAAGAAGGGCAAGAAGGATGACCCTAGGAACTACAGACCTGTCATTCTTACTTCAGTGCCTGGTAAAATTATGGAGAAAATTATTCTGGGAGTTATTAAAAAACACTTGAAGGACAACATGGTCATTGGTCACAGCCATCATGGCTTCATGAGGGGACAGTCCTGTTTCACTAACTTAATTTACTTTTATGACAAGTTAACTCACCTAGGTAANAAGAAGGGCAAGAAGGATGACCCTAGGAACTACAGACCTGTCATTCTTACTTCAGTGCCTGGTAAAATTATGGAGAAAATTATTCTGGGAGTTATTAAAAAACACTTGAAGGACAACATGGTCATTGGTCACAGCCATCATGGCTTCATGAGGGGACAGTCCTGTTTCACTAACTTGATTTACTTTTATGACAAGTTAACTCACCTAGGTAATCAAGGGAAGCCAGTTGCTGTAATCTTTTTGGATTTCAGTTAAGCTTTCCATACTATCTCTCAAGTATCCTTCTGGACAAAATGTTCAGTACACAGCTGGATAAACACATCATGGGTTGGGTGAGCAACTGGTTAACATATCAGGCACAAATGGTTATAGTGAATGGAGTGACATCAGACTGGGGACCTGTCACTGGTGGTTCTACAGGGCTCTAATTTTAGGGTCAGTGCTCTTCAATATCCTTATAATTGAGTTGGATGCAGGACCTGAAAGTAAAGTAAATTTACCAATGGTACTAAATTGTGGGGAGCTGTTGAAGGTAGAGCGATCCTGCAGAGAGACCTTGACAAATTAGAGCTGGACAATCACCAACTGTATGAATTTTCACAAGGGGAAGTGATGGATTCTGCACCTGGGTTCTACATACAAACTGAGGAATGAGATGCTGGCAAGTAGCACCTTGGAAAGAGACTTCTGTGTCCTGGTCAGTGGAAAGGTGAACATGAGTCAGCAGTGCCCTGGCAGCCAGAAAGGCCAAGTGTGTCCTGGGGGGCATCAGACACAGCATTGACACCCATGCAAGGATTGTTCCACCCTGCTCTGCACTGTTGCAGCCTCACCTTAAATATTGTGAGCAGTTTTGGTCGCCACAATACAAGAAGGATATAAAGCTATTGGAGAGTGTCCAAAGGAGGACTATGAGGATTGGTAATGGGTCTTGAGGGGGAGCCATGCAAGAGCGCCTCAGGGCACTTGGTCTGTTCAGGCTAGAGAAAAGGAGACTGAGGGGAGACCTCATTGCATTCTACAATTTCCTCATGAGGGGAAGAGGAGGGGCAGACACTGATCTCTTCTCTATGGTGACCAGTGACAGAACTTGAGGTAACAGCATGAAGCTGTGTCAGGGGAGGTTTAAGCTGGATATTAGGAAAAGGTTTTTCACCCTGAGGGTGGTTGGGCACTGGAACAGGCTCCCCAGAGAAGTGATCACACGACCAAGCCTGACAGAGTTCAAGAAGCTTTTGGAAAATGTTCTTGGACACATGGTGTGATTGTTGAGGTTGTCCTGTGCAGGGCCAGGAGCTGGACTTTGATGATCTTTGTGGGTTTCTTCCAACTCAGGGGATTCTAATCATGCACTGCAACATTCTATGATTCTATCATCCTTACTAAAGGATCTTTAAGGTCTCTTCCAACCCAAACCATTCTAGAATTCTATGATTCTATGTTATGCATATATACACACTCACATCCACTAATACACATTAAGGGGTACAGAAAGCTAAGATAAAGTTGGAAATGCTAGGTTTGCTAACAGCAGAAGGCCAGTGCTTTGTCTCTGAAACAAGAGAGACAAAAGTCCAGTGCCTAATGTCCTAAACACAGCTAGAAAAGCCCAGGCTGCAAATGCACTCAATGGGAATTTTGCCCTACGTGTATAAACATACACAGGAAAGAGCAGCACGTTTTGCGTTTATGTTTGCAGCTGTAGAATGTGATAGAGTCCCATTGTTTTTCTGATCCATAGTGTAGTTTCCCTCGCAATCTAAATGTTTTTCTCCTCTGAGACAGGGATTTGTTTCAGCATGCATATTCATAAGCTAAACTCCTCCACTAAAACAGTATGGCTCAAGGTCCAAATGATGGTGTTCTTCATACCAACATGTGCTTTGCGTAAACAGCTCAAAACAGCACTTGTTAAACTGATCCTCAGAAAAGAAGTTCCTCTATCAGTAACGAACACTGTCTAAAAACTTTTCTAAAGGTGGATGTTTGGAAATACTCCCGTCCTTGTGTAGTGTGAAAAAATTCCTGAAGCAGAAAGGGAAAAAATCCTCCCTTTCTCCGCACAGCTGGTGCTCTGAGAGCAGCATCTGAAGATGCACTGGAGGCACTGAAGTGTTAGGTTCTAAGAGTAGCTGGGTCAAAGGCAGCTTGGAAGGGCTGATGCTTCCCAACTGGATTTGTCTCACTGTGTTTTTAATGTTAATTGCTTGCAGTTGAGCCAAGACTAATAACCTTCCACCAGTGATATCCCCAGAAGTGTCAGAGCAGCGGGGCCCTGCACTGCTGCATCGCTCAGCTGCAAAGAGCAGCACATACAGGACAAATGTTTTGCATTAGCAAGACACTGGGTGGTCACCACGTATAAAACACTTTGTGTCAGCATTATAACTTAACCAAAAGGTTCTGCCAGATGTATTTTTGGAAAGTGGCTATTAATGTAAGGTTAAGTCTCTCATTCTTACACATTTTGAAATCAAAGCCTTGACCTGTAAGTACAAGTGAATAACTACTGCTATTTGTAATTAACACAGGAATTGGTACAGCAAAGACTTTGGAGATCTTGTTGCCTAAAAACCAGAATCTGCTAGCATGACTAAGGGATGCATTTAATGCTTCTATATGCTGTTACGGGTGGAGAAGCAAGAGCAGCTCATATCTAGGTCTGTGAGGCTTTTCATCTACCACGGTCACAGTGAAAGAGTCAAACCTGTGTTGCTCTGAGTCACTTCTGAGTCATTACCCTGCCAGGCCTGCACACCAAGTATATGTAGATGCTACAAGCTCTATGGTATGCCTTAGGAGTGATTAAGAAGAGGTAGTTTGACACTGTCTCAGATGCAGGAAATATCTTTCCCATGCAGCCCACTTCAGGACAGGACTATCTAGGCAGACTCAGGGCCAACTCAGGGCAATCCAGGGACCCCAAGCTCTTGGCTACACTCACTGGACTGGCAGCAGCTCTGTGCCAGCATTACTCCCCAGGTGTAGTAGCTCCAACAGAAGAACCATACTTGAACATGTCATAGACTGCAGCTAAAGCTTTAGATCAGAGCACTTCTCTAACTAAAAACAAAATCCCCACACTTCTCAAGAATATGCACATGTAGATAAGGAAGCACAAGTTCCTTTGGCACAAGTTAGTGTAAATATTGTGCTACATCTGTCCTTGTTGATGTGTAGGAGTTCTGGGTAGCCTGTACTACCCAGGACATTTTTGTTATGCAAGTGAAGATTTTAGAGAACATGTTAAGCTGAGCACAACTTATTTCAGAAATTCTGTAAGTGGAGATGAACGTATATATAAAGATCAGGTGAAGACAGTTGACCAGAAGACTACTCATAAAATGCAACAAGAATGCAGGACCATGTCAGTTATGCGGAAAAAAAACAACCATCTTTCAGAGTTTTATGACTAAGTGAGCTTAAAAAACCAAAACAAAATGGGGGTTTGGAGATTTTTATGGTTTATTAATTTATTTTCATGAAGCGGCTTTGTTGTTCACTGATTTCAAGTGTCAACTACTTTAAGTTCCACCTAAGGTCTCCATTTGCATAAAAAAGACAGGATGAAGGAATGCCTTTTACATCTGCCTATCACAATCACTCTGCTTTTCCTTCTCCCCCAAAGAAGATAGCTGATATCCAGGACATAGTGTAAGATGGTTTGTTGTGCTGACCTGGAGTAGTTACAAGATTTCACAGTAAACCCCCTGCACATGAGAGTCCTTGTATACAGGTGCCTCTGTTGTCATGCAAGCTGGACAAGCCCCTTTTTCTTTTTTCTTCAACAGTCTCAAAACCCCTTGCTATTCCCTTCTGGTACAGCCATACTTCTCCCTTCTTCATCCAACAACAGGCTAGCCAGTTTCTTCATTTTCTCCACACATTTCCCCCAGAAACACCAAAGCTACACTCGCATGTAAAGAGAGTGCAGGTGACAATAGACTTGATCCAGAAGTTAAATTTTCAGCTACTCCTTAAGGCATATGTTCTGCCTTTTCCCTGAAAAGGTTTAATTCAAGAGGTTGGAGACTGCTGACATAAAGAGGTATTTGAGAGGTGGCCTGTGCCTTTACCTCAGCACCCCATAAGCCTGAGGAAAGTGCATCTCTACTACTGTAAAAGTACTACTGAGTCAATGTCTTGATATCCTTTCAACTGACTGACAACATTTCTCATCTTTCCTTGTTTTCTGCTACTCTCCTCCAGCTTAAAAGTGGCTAGTGCTCCAGAGCTGATTTGAAGCAGCCTTTTATTTTGTTTCACAAGAAACTCATCCCGTCTAATGTGAGCTCTTCTAGCAGTCCCAGAGCTCAGGGAGAGATTAATGCTTTTTGGGTGCTATTGTATGGCTGTTGAGCATTCAGAAACAATTCTAAGGATAGGCTTTGCTAAATTGTTACTGAAGAAACGGAAGACTGCAGGGGAGAACCAGACTGGTGTCACCCCAGGATGGCCTGGCACAACACAGTGCTTTGAAAGAGGCACAGTGTTATACTAGAGAGTGTATTACGAGAGTCAAGTGCTGCTATTTACATCTCTCACAACTAGTAGATTAAAATCACACGGCTCATCTTGTTTCATTTTGTGCCTGTTAATCTGAGGAAAGCATTCTCTGGGTGAAAATGTAAGTAGGTATGCAAGTCCTAATCACAGATTATCCAAGTATTACATCAAAATTAAAATTCATTATTATTAGTTATTACATGTATTATGCTAAATCATTGCACAGAATGAGGCCCTCTTGAAATGTATATTTTACATCTCTAGATAAAAGCACTAATCCTAAGAATGTTTAAGTCAACAAAACAAAGAAGAAGGAAGCAGGGATTGTTCTCTTCTACAGGACTAGAAAGATTATTCTTGCCTATAGAGGAAAAAGGATAGATTGCTAATCTCACCAAAGAAAGCATTTGAGGGAAAGGAGACATGCTGATTGCCCAGGTGCCAGTATACTGTTTTTCTTACCCATTGAGACAAGCCTTGCAAGCTTTCATATCTTTCATAACCAGATAGTATATCATTTCATTGGAAACTGAGAGATCCTTGTCAACAATGATGTCTCTCCTATCTTTCTTTGTGAAAAGAGGAAGAAGCCACTTGCTGTTTATCCTACTTCTACTGTGAAACAAAGCATTGTATTGTTGTGCTTCTGATAGACACCATCACTGTTTGGTGGACAAAATTTTGCAGAGGAATGAAGTGAAGAGTCGTCAGCATCCTGCCAGACAGATCTGAAATCAAGGAAACCATGGTTGCACTCTTTAGAACTGAGACTCTTAAGGCAAGCCTTCAAAGCTACATTTCAGCAGTTTAACACTTCCACCTACAGACTTCCATAGGAGCTCTTGCATTCTGCAGAACACATTCTTTACCTGCTGGTGGACTTGGCTGTAGTTCAGAGGAATTGCAGAGTCACTGCTAGCAGTCAATACACACAAAGGCAGTACTTGGCAGAGGAGCCCCTTGCATCAGCCTGACAATTTTATCTGCATTGTTCCTCTTACCCCTCTCCAGCTGGTCTTCATCTCAGGTCAGACCCAGAGTTCACATCCTTGCGTATGTCTCCACCTCAGAAGCCCTTAATTATTCCATCTCCTAGCCAAAACATATGCTTCTTGTGGACAAGGGAATACAAGAACATAACTTTTCCAACCTTTACATTAAGTAAAGTAAGATTTGGGGCGCTTTTTTTCCCCATTCCCAACTCAGCCCTGAGCTGCTTTGATTTTCTTTAATTTGCAAGTCTCCTGCTTGACAGTTGAGATGTTGCAGCCCAGAGCTCCTGGCCCATGGACCTGGAGAGCAGCAACTGACAGTCAGAAGCTGAGTAGTGACTGGACTTAGACTTCCTCACATGCTGGGCTGCAGTCACCAAGACTCCTCACATAAGTATTTAAATTAACCTGGATGAAATTCAGAAACAAACATATGTCTCTCTTCCTGTTCAAATCTTTCATGGACCCAGGCCCTCTATAAAAGCACTCAATTGCTTGGCCTATTGATCCCTCTGATCTGCTAATTAAAGGCTGGGGCACTCTCATGCAGGAATTGCTGCTGTGCTCCAGACAATTTACCAGAAGAGAAGGGGGGATGTTATACACAGATCCCTGACACCCACTGTCCCTGCAGTGGCCTCAGATATGTTTTATGTTTGATACCTTGTGACACAGTGTACAGGTTCTGGCTGGGATGAATTTAGTTTTCTCCATAGCACCTGTCATAATGCTGTATTTTGGCCGTTCCAGGGACACATTTGTTCCCTCCACACCTTTCTCTCTGGGCCACAGCTTCAGCCCAGAGCTGTTATTAGAGCTAGGGTTGAAACCCACAAAGTTTCCAGCTTCAGGGAAACTGTCACAGCAGGAGACATGCCAAAGGGAGCATGGCACTATATCAACATTGCTCCGTCCACATGCAAGGTTGCTGCATTTGTGTGCAAATCAATTCCACTCAAGCACACTTCTATGGTAAAACTGAGCTGACTGCAGGAGTTACCTCAGGCAGGATTTAGTCTCAGGCAGGGTTTACCCCAAGCCAGCAGAGGTACTTACAGTAAGTCAGCAGTTATCTCAAACACCTTCTACTCACTGTAGGGTAAATGCAAATGTGAAGTTACCAAGAGAATGGTAACATGTAGTAAGTCCTGGGGCTCCAGCACCTGCACAACCGTGTACCTGCATCCTGTTGCCCTGGGCAGCCAGCTATGGACAATAATTTTTTGTTTTGAAGGTAGGGAGTAGGGAATTAAGGAGGTTTCCAGGAATGGGTTTGAAACCCTTCTTTTGGGAAGCGAGTCATAAGAAAATGAAGAAAAGCACAGCTCTGAGATGTTTGCTAGGCAGGTGAGGATACTGCAAAAGATGTGGACTTGGACTGCCTCAGGGCTTGGATTTTGGCAAGACAATAGGAAAATTATCTTCTAAATAATAGTATACAGCCTCAGCTTCCATTTTGGGAGCTCTGCATTGTCTAAGGCCCATTTTGCCTCCTTCAGTACCCTACTTGTTATAGGTGCTTTTGTTTGGAGATTCTCTGAACTCAGGAACAGGCCTTATAGGTCTTGTTCTCACATAAACTGGAATATGGTGAAAAGGTAAATACTGACACCAAATTCTATGTCTCAGAGAAAGCAATCTGCCAAAAGATCGTATATGTAGCAAAGATTCCTCTGTCCACACTTTCTAGATTAGACATCTGAGCAAAACCTTAACACTGTAAACAGTGCTGAACACCACAAATACTATTATTTCATTTGGACAGTGCAGAAAGTTCAGAAGTATGTCACACATCTATCTTCTGCTCTGAAGAAAGATGGTCCAGAGACTTCATCTTTGCGATGAGGTGGATGGGGACTGTATATGACACAGCACTTCTTATGTGACTTTCTGGAGACAGGCATCTTTATGCAACAGTAGCACTTTTAGAAGTTTGATATTGTTACATTTAATGTTCTTCCAAAAGTTTGTAGTGTATTGATAGATTTGACAGATTCTTCCATAAAAACAGTTCTGCTATCACTTCCTGCATGCTGTACATGGCATGCAGAACCTGAAATTAAACGTGCTCAACTATTTGCAGTCTCTCAACAGCCTAGACACAGGAGACATCCCAGGGGTGACTAACCTAGGGATCTAAGCACTGCCATTGCTGAGGCAGGTTGAAGTTATAACCATCATTTGCTGCTGCACAATTCAGAAATAGGATTTTCTTGCCTTTTTTAGCCTTCTCTTTTGTAGGCTGCCGGATGAATGTTTTGCTATCCTCTCAGAGGAGCTGCATGCAGACTCTCCTACATGTCTGTCAGGAACCATTAGCATTGGACTTGTTCAAGTTGTTTTGATATCCTTGCATTTTACAGTGCATTAAGTGTTCATCATAAAAGGAAAGATAGTCAAAGATACCATATATAGAATTATTTTTGGGCCAATTTTAGCTTGCTTATAGGCATCAAAGGCTGTTTTCAGCTACAGTAAAGGGGGAAAAAAGCAGAAATAAATGTCATTTACTGTGAAACTTTCCCCGTCCTCCCCAGAAATCTTTGGTTTTCAACAGTGTGTACTGCTCTTCCCTTTACTGTGATAGACTAAATCACAGGATCATGGGGTACTTCAAGAAGGGTTCTCAGGATATCTCTAGACCAAGCTCCTGCTCAAGGCATGATCAGCTAAAAGATCAGACAAGGTTGCTCAAGGCTTTATCCTGTCTGGAAACATCTCAGCTTTGGCCACAAAATACGAAGCCTGCCTTCCTATCTTGTTTTTTCTTCACTAAGTCTTGTTTTAGGTAGAACTAGTGTGAGACTGCATTTTGAACCTTTTATGGCCATATTTCAAAGATTAACTCTAGGTTTTTTTCCCAAGGAGTTCATTGTAAACACAGTAATGTTGATTAATAGGTCTCAGTTCAAAAGCACATGTGTGCAATCACCTGATGTGAATGATTCTCCACTAAATTACAGTGCAATAGATCTAAAGTTAATTTAAATGTGCTTGAAATCAGGCAGGGACTTCGAAATTTTACTGTGCTGGGGCCCAAATCATTCTGAAACACAGTGAAAAACCAAAGGAAGAAAGTCATCAAAACCAAACAGACTGCAGACATTCAGCTGACTCTTTTGTTCAGTATTTGCATTGTTTGAAAGACAACTGTGAAGCATCTCGCTTATCCACAAGGCTCCCATCAGGCTGTTTACCAGTAAAAGCTGAAAAGCTGTTGGGAGTCCACGTGATTCCTAGTATTTTGAGCAGGTTGGTTTTGTTTCCTTGTTCAGACATATTCTAGTCCAAAGACATTGTGCGCAGAAACTGTCAGGTCATGAATAAAAGATAAAAAGCCCGCTATTTTTTAACCAGCTTCACTGGACTGGTTCAGGGGTTGGTCCAAATGCAGACATACAATCAGCACACAGGAGACTTTCATGTCGGATTTATCATACTGGAAATTTAAAAATAAGCGTTTAATGATTTTGTTGAATATCAAAACCATTGTATACTTTATGCAACATACACAGAGCAGAGTCTGATGCTTAGGAGCGATCGGGCACATAAACGTAGACGTGGGCATTCGGGATGCACGGAGCCCAGGGGCTGGGCTGATGATGGAGAAACCTGTTGCCCTGGGTGATGCCAGCCGCTTGCCCACGCTGCCGGCCCTCTTCCATCATTTTCTCCACGCCAACGTCAGAGGGCCGG
>VXBB01007635.1:129167-157855 GCA_013399915.1 Illadopsis cleaveri | reverse complement strand
AGGTGCTGTCCCGTCTCGGGGTGGGTCCTGGCTGGCGCTTCGTGGACGTGCTGGGCTTCGAGGATGAGGCGCTGCGCGCCGTGCCGACCCCGGCCTGCGCGCTGCTCCTGTTGTTCCCGCTCACTGAGCAGGTGGGTGTCCCCTCCCGCGCAGGGTAGCACTGGAGTGTGCACTGTGTAGCGCTGTCTGGACTGTGGCTGTCATCCACCCAAGCATCAGATGGTGGGGCGTGGATGGGGCTTGGCATAGGCACGGTGTTTGCTTAATCCCAGGCTCCCAGTATCCTAAACTGAGCTCTCATTCCATCCCAGTGTTCCTGTGAGACTTGGCTTTGTGTATCAGACTGAGGGAAACAAACATGAGCCATCTTGAGTGTGAGGAATAGCAACTTCATTCCCATGCTGAATCATTGGATCTGGAGAGGCCTACATCACTAATTTATTCAGTCCACCTGATGCTAAGGAAGTGCATGAGGAGATGGGTTTTGAAATCAAGTTTAATTAACAAGTTGTTAAAAGGAAGGATTATAACCTTCCAATAGTAATTTTACAGTTGTTTACACATTGTTGTGGTGGGGAGGGGCTCATGACGGCAAGTAAGTCTAAAGGTCCAAAGGCCTATAATAGAGACATGCTGAGTAGTCTTGTTGGGGGAGGATATAAAAGAGCTTATCTATTATATTATTTCCCACCCCAAGCTATTTCCAGTGTATGACACAGATGGAGAACCTAAGAACAGTGCCTTTCGATATGATTGAATCATGCAGGTAGTCCATTAAGTGTTGGCCTGAATCCAGTTCAGACATATGGTGCTTTACTGGTGCCACAAAGATGACTTTCTGAGTAAATCTCTATCCAGTCCTGATACTTCTGCGCAACAACTTACTTGTCCAGTGGTTTGCACAATACAAAGATTGGACTGTGATGAAATGCTTAAAACTGTTACGTGTTTACAGCATGAGAACTTCAGGAAGCAACAGACTGAGAAAATAAAGGACCAGGAGATCAGTTCCAAAGTGTATTTCCTGAAGCAGACTGTCAGTAACTCCTGTGGGACAATTGGTCTGATACATGCAGTTGCTAATAACAAAGACAAATTGAAACTTGGTGAGTATGAATGTTCTGAAGTGCTTGAATTTCCAGTTTTTGGGCAGCAGATTGAATGGGTATGGACTATTGGGAGAAAGGTGGGGCTCTCATGCAAGCCAAGTTAAGGCATGCTGTACTGTTTCAGTTGGTAACTGGGTCTTCCAGCTCTTGGAGAGGGGCATGTGGACTGCCTGAAATACAGAAGGGAATGTGCTTTGACTGCTGTCTGCTAGCTGCAGAGGTATTGTCCTAGTAAGCAATGCAAGAGGAAAAGAGCACTTAGCAGGACTGACCAAAGCCTGTCTGTAATTAGGAAGTACTGTGTTCAGAAGTAGTTATTGATGTTAAGCTTGATGTCAATAGATGAGATGGAGTTCTTCATGCTATGTATGTCTACTGTAAATCGATAGAGTAGCCTGTAAATCAGTCTAAAACATGTTTTCTTTTTGCTGGAGAATTGTATAGATAAGGGTTTGTAGAGATTTTTTCTACCAAGGTAATAGTTTTGATGGTTTCTTTACTGTAGAAAAATATTCTTTTGTTGTTCAGCAACTAGATCTGCAAAATACAACTATTATTCTAAGAGAACTTGCACCCTTTCTGTGGTGTGGGATTCCTTTTTATACAAAGGAAAACGTGGAAGTCATAGTGAGCATTTAAGCATAGTTTTGTTTTTTGACAGGATTCACTGAAATAACACTCTTGATGAGTGAAGCAATGATGCAGCACATCTTTTATGTGCTAGACCTTAGTGCATTTTAGTACTGCACTACTAATCTATGTTGTGGAAAACCAAAGTAAGCCTGTCATGAGCAAGTGCTGCCTTCATTTGAAGGCAGTGAGACAATTTCATCTACCCATATTCTGTTAGTTATGTGTCCTTACAGCTGGGACCTTTCTTGAATTTTTTCGAAACAGGATTGAGCATTTCTGCCAAATGTGCAGTGGGGAAATCAGAAAAGCTAAATCCCATTTGAAAATGATTTTCAAAACAAGCATCCAGAGTACACTGAAGCACTCTTCCCTGAAACAACTCTGGTTGTTTGTGTAGATGGTTACTAATATCTTCTGGATAAATAGCTTACTTTAAGTGGTCGTTATAATGTACTTATGTTGGAGGTAGTTACAGGCTCAATGCAATGACTTGTAGTTAGTGCAAAAAGCATTGATTACTGTGGGCTGCATCTAAACTGTGACTGATGCTTTACCTATACTGAATAAAATGTTTGATCATCTTGTGCAGAGGAGGGGTCTGCCCTGAAGAAGTTTCTTGATGAAACAGCTGATTTGTCTCCTGAAGAAAGAGCAAAGCATTTGGCAAATAATAAGGTATATGAACTACACAAACTGCTGACAGTTATCAGCACTTAAAGATGTAGTAACCTGTATCTGCTTTCTCTTAAGGCTATACAAGAAGTCCACAATTCTGTTGCTCAAGAAGGACAATGTCGGGTAAGATGTGAATGTATTAAATCTTGGGAGAAATGTTTAATGAATGTGGTAGAGCAACACTTATTTATCTGTCAGATAGCTGTTCATGAGGAAGGATCAGGACTTCTTCCTCAAAATGGATTGAAAATTTGGATCAAGACCCAGTTGTAAAATATAATTTTACATTAGGATTTCTGGTGCTTGACCTTGTAAAAGTCTTGCCACAGACCTGTTCTGCTGAACTTAAGTTTTCAGTCATTTGCTTTCTTGAAAGCAATCTTCCTATTGCTTTCAACAAGAGGAAATCTCTTTCCTCTGTTCTGTAGTCACAAATTGGGTTTGCAGTACTGGCTTCAATCTAACAAATATATCTGATGATGTCTCCTAAGGTTGAGGACAACAGTGTGAACTTCCATTTCATCCTGTTTGTCAATGTGGATGGACACTTGTATGAATTGGGTAAGATCTCATGAACTCTGTAGTTGGACTGGGCCTACTTCAGACTGCACAGCAGTGCTGGGGGCTCAAGCAAGATACTTTGTGCTAATTAAACTGTTTGCTCGGACTCTCAGAGCCAAAACACAATTTGTCATCTGAAGATTTTAACTGATGGTGGGTTACACTGAGGGTCTAAAGCATGTTGTCACTGCTGTAGCTAAGAACACTTTCTATCTTACTCAGACTATTGACAATTTGTTCTGACTACCTAAGTATCATCATATGTGTATTTGTTTGGGTCCACTATGCTCAGTTCTGCTAATTCAGAGTATTTCTTTCACAGATGGCCGTATGCCATTTCCTGTAAACCATGGCACAAGCTCGGATGACTTGCTGTTGAAGGTAAGTCTTCTCCCTTGCTGCTTGTTTGCCTGAAAACAACGCTTATAAGAAACCTTATGGAAAGGTGAGAAGTCTGCATGTGGTGTATAGTGGCTGTACCTACTTGCTGTACAAGTCTGTGCTTAGATCTGCTAAGTTTATGACTATGAAAAGTATTGTCCCTAAGAGCTAGATACCTGTTCAGTGTATTTATTAGCTGGTGCTATAAGATTATGTAACTTAGTTGGTGGGACTCAGAGAAGAACTGCAAAGACTTGTTCTCTGCAGGAGGTGTATTTAGTTAGTCTAAGCAGCTGTATTTTTTCATCCTCAAGGATTCTGCTAAGATCTGCAGACAATTTACAGAACGTGAAAAAGGAGAAGTTCGTTTTTCTGCTGTGGCTTTCTGCAAATCTGCCTAAGACTCTGAAGAGATGCAAGGAAAGCAGTTTAATAGCACACCAGTAAATGCAGTTTAAACTCCAGTGCTTCAGTACTTGTTAAACACAGCTGTTCTGGTAACTTAAATTATTTCCACCTTTTGCTATACACAGAAGCAACATCAGCTGAGCTTATGCTGAAGGATGAGCTCAAGTTTTAATGTGAACGGTTTGGACACATCAGATATCTTTAGACTCTTTTTTCACATGTTAAGTAGAAAATGCTTAACAGGGCTTGTTTGATCTGTGTTATGTTAATTGAGTTGTTGGTTGATATTTCCTTGTCCTTAATGAGAATAAAATGTTCTGCTGGAAGACTAAAGTGATGACTAATTTTCTTCAAAAAGAGTTGTGAGGCATCCTCTGTAAGCCTTCTTTACAAAAGACCCTCAAAGCTCTCCTCTGAGCAAAAAGTTAACCTCAGAGTAGCAGGGCAATTGCTCTTTCTAGTCTTGGAGGCTTTCAAGGATGGAGAGACACCGATCTGTGTAACACGTTGCAGTGCTGCATGCTGCACTACCCTTCTAGTAAGGGTTTTCCTAATGTCCAGTCTGAAACTCATAAGCTGCCATCTTCCACCCTTAATACGTTTATTTTGGAGGGGTAATGTGTGATAAATTAACATTCAAATGTCACCAACTGAGTTGGTGTTATTTCCTTATAGGAGACAGTATTAGGTATTTTCCTACCTATAGCTAAATCAAACCTGCTGGCTGAGGGAGAACACAACCCTGGGCTAGGCTGTGTGTGTTTACTAATTTATGGTCGTTATGAAGACCTTTAAAGAGGCTGTACTTACCTGTCCATCCAAAATGACCAAAAAAGGAGAAACCCACACTACATGAATTTCTAATAGCAGGATGAAATTTTGGATTCAAGGGAAAGACATTAAATCTATAATACATGTTCTTTGGCATGAACCATGACCTGTGGAAGCTATTTTTACCTGAGTCTAGTTGCTGTTTGCTGCTGCAGCACTCCAGGTAGCTGTAGGCAGGGATTAAACACGCTTTAACTTGGATCTTTATTTTAATGCAGTCCCAGTCTGTCCCTGGCAACCATTTTATACAGTGCTGGGCTACACAGTCTTAGATGGTCACTGGTGCTCCGGGTATGCTGCAAGCTGTTCTAGCTACAGGGCTTTTTTGTAGGGTAATTCAAGCTTCTATTAAAGCTATGTGTCAGCTGAGTTGTTTTGTATTGGGCCTTGTTACTGCTCATGTAATTACCTGATAGCTGAAGCTGGCACAGGGTTGCGACACATTTTGATTTGAAGTCTAAGGATTTGCTAAACCTCAGGATATTCCAATCCTAAATATCAGTGTCTTCAGTTTCTGTTAGCAGGGAGGTGAAAACTATGGCTAAGAAAAGGTCTGTTGTTGCAGCATGAGGCAACAGTGGTCATCGTGTCCAGGGAGGTTACAGCCGCCAGCAGGGAAACAGATGGGACAAGTCTTTGTTAAGCTCAAAAATCCATTTTTATTTCCCCCACCCTGAGCCAGGGAGGGAGGAGAAGACCAAGAGAGCCTACAGGGGCAGGGTCATGGGATTTTATGGGGTGTTGCAGGGGAGGAGTCTTAGGGTTTGGGTCAAGAGAGGAGATAACACAAGTAGAGCAAGATCAGATTTCAACCTCCTCAAAACAGGAGCACTCCACAGTCTGTTATGTGTCATCATCCTCTACAACAGCATCGTCTTCTGCCTGTTAGTGAAAGTTGTTGTAGCATGGGGGGAGAGGCCTCCTGGGGCATCTGTGCTGCAGCCTGCTGCTCCAGTGCAGGCCTGGAGCCATGCCTGCGGCTCAGGCTGCTTAGCAACACAACTGTCAGGAGAGGAAATGCAGGGGGCATGAGCACAGGAGAGTGGAAGAGGAGCACGAGTGAGCTGTCTGCCTTACCTGGGGCAGTGAGCTTTAGTGCTGCAGAGGACCCTCTCCTTGCCCTTAGGGCAGTTACTAAGGGCACATGCTGTGACTGTGCCTGTGTAGAGTCAATGCTGAAGAAACCTGAAAATGCCTTTGAGATACTACTGTATATTTTATAGTGATTGCAGCAGTCCAATATTTTGTTTTACTTTTTGTTTTAATTAGAGCTACACATGGGGCTACTGAAGATATTTCAGTGTTTCATAAACATTTTTTTCATTCTGCTCAAGCTTCTGAGTTAAGAATCTACCAAAAGGCAACATTTTGGTAATTTAGGCCTCATGAAAAAACAGGGAAAGGGTTGTTTCTGCCAGACTTTTCTTATTTTCTCATATTCTGGTCCCAGGTACAGTTTTAAAGGATGGAAATAAGGAGAAAATCTGAAGAATGAATGTTATCTCTCTACTTATGTACAACATTGCTAGCAAGGCTGTTGTCCCCTGCAGAAATGATGACAAGGGCTTAGCAAACAGCTGGGCTTTTACTTTAAAACACCTTGGGTTTCAGAAAGAGGAAGATGTCTTCTTGGAGATGGCAAAGATCTTGAGAGCTGGGATAGAGATCTCAAACCATGGAAGATGTTGCAACATTTCAGTGCAGCTGTTCCAAATGTGTTCAGAATACTGTGTTCAGAAAAAAGTCACAATAGAAGTGTGTATTTGACAACTTAAAATTCTATTGAATAAGCCACAAACAGAAAACCAGGAAAATGTTTTAGAGCCATATTAGGAATGTATAATCTCAAAAGAAATTCTTTTTCTTCTGCATATTTTCTAGCTTATTTTACCTACTTGCCATTTTTTTAATTTTAATCTTTGCCCATTATTTCACACTTTGGCAGAAATGTTTGGGACAAGAGTTGTTTTTTAGAGTGCTATGTGTCAGAACACTTTTCATGAGAAGATGCTCTTATAATTTAGCATTTTTTCTTGGGCACATCTATCTGGAGTGAGGCTCATTTCTTGTCCCTCCTTGTTTTCTCCTCTTTGTTCTTATATCTGTAGTTCCATTCAGAACTGTTACTTTTCCTTGATTTTCTGTGTATCTTACTTAAGAAAATTAGGTCTTTTGACCCTCCCTTCTTCTCATCTAAAGCCCTTCATGTTTTTCCTGAACTTACCCCTGAATTTTCCCTGTGAAAATTGTTGGGAGGGGCAGGAGCTTGAAAAGCCTGCTGTGTTTTATGCCCACTCTGAAGAAACTGGTGACTGCTGCTCTTCGAGATAGAGGAGTCTATTGAGCAAATTAATTTGAATTAACAGGTTCTTGACATTTTTGTGCTGTCTTCCAGAGGTGGACATTCAGCAAGTAATATATAGAACTATCCTTGGAAATATTTGAGAAATATTGAAGAGTCTCAGGTAGGATTTTAGGCTTATCTGTTTAGACCTGCACATTGCTAATTTAGAGCTCTGCCAGAGTTGACTGTGCAATCAATCATTTTCATAACCATTTTCTTGCCTGCCTGTTGAAAGCTGTAGTCAGCTTACTCTGTAGATGGCAGCATTGGGAAACTTAGAGCAACAAGTCTGATTTAGGACCAATGACAGAATGGATCCAGATGCTATCTTAATTTTTAAGTCCACAGCTAGTCCTATTGCTTTCAGTGGGATCATTCAGATGCTTAAGCACACTTCTGATTTCAGAGGCAAATAGCCAATCCTTATCTTAATCAAAGGCTAGGCATAATGCAACATGCAAAGCCTCTTACACATGTGAATAGTTTTTGGCTTAGATCCCCAGTTTACTTGCAGCTGATGCACAAGTCCAGTATATACTGCTGTGCAATATATACACTACTGTTTCCATACTAAATAGAATTCTTTTTTGGGGAAGTAAGGAAAGTGTGGGACTAACTCCAATGGCATCCAACTTTTGACACACAGACCAGTTTATCAGTCTCAAATATTTAAGGAACTAAAAGGAACTAAAGGAACTAAATCCACTCATATCCTCTGCCATTAATGCAAAGATAGCAGGGCCTGTGGTGGGCATTGGGAGCAAACAAGACTGGCAATAAACCTGGTAGTCACAGGATCCCTCTCCTGGTGCAGCCAGCAGCCAAGAAGAGGCTGATGACAGGACTTCAGCTCAGTGAAACTGTGGACTAAATGAGAACAAACACAAATTGAGAAAAATGCAGCCAGAAGCAGAGTAACAACATCGAAGTTCCTTTGTGACCAAAGAACATAAAATATCACTCTCATTTTGTACTTTTTTACATATTGTACAGGATGATATTAAGTTACAGGGACTGGTTGACATTCCAAATGCTTTGAAGCCAAGGGACCTCAAGGGATGAGAGGATGGGTTAGAAGAAACCTCATAGAGTTCAACATGGTGATGTGCAGAGCTTGGCACCTGGCTGGAGCCACCCTGTGGCTGGGAGGTGATGGGCTGAATTTCAGCCCTGCTGCAACCTGGGGGTTATGGCAGGTGTCAAGTTGAATGTAAGCCCATATGTTGAGTGTTCTTCCTGTAAGGCAAATTACATACTGTGTTGGGAGTTATATTGAGAGGAACAGGACCAACAGGTGGAGGGAAGTTATTATCCATTACTCCTTGGCACTGGTGAGGTTGCACCTGGAATAGCAGTTCAGTTCTGGGTCCCCCCACCCAGTCCAAAAAGGATGTGGAGGAATCTGGAGACAGTCCAGCAGCAGGCTACAAAGGCAGGGAGCATGTGGCCTATGAGGAAAGACTGGTGGAGCTGGCTGTGTATAGTCTGGCATGGAGGAGACTAAGGCAAGGTCTAATCGTAGCTTACAACTACATCAAGGGCAATTGCATAGATGACAAAGCCATATTTTTTCCTGGTAGTAGGAGATGGTCTATCAAAGGGCAGTAACCCCAAACTGCAGCCTGGAAGGTTCAATTCCAGACATTTGGAAACTAGAAGAATATTTCTTCATGGGAAACTAATCTACTGGAACAAGTTGTCAGAGAAATGGGAGCATCTCCATCCTTGCAAGTGTGTAAGGGACTGGAATTTAACAACCAGCTTCTGTTAAGCTGCCTGAGGTTACCTATTACAGTATGAAAAATTAGAGCAGTGATCAGTGTTGCTCCAGCCTCAGAACAGAGTGCTATACTCCATGACAGGGAACAAATCATGAGAGTCCTTGCTGTGCTTTGCATGGGGACATTGTTCCCTGCAGGAGGAGATGGAGACTGATGCTGCTGATCTGGTTTTCTTCTCTGTCTGGGATGAAAGGACAAGAATGGCTGCAGGAACAGCAGCCAATGCATCTAGGGGGAGGTGCAGGTTTTGTTACTGATGGGAGGGTTGTCACTCCACAGAGAGCTGGGGAACGCAGAGGCCAGAGAAGGACCTGAGGGAGCTCTTCCACAGTCAGTGAATTGTGAAGTATGAAGAGTCCTTCATGAGGATGCATTTAACATCCCTAGGGGTACCCTAGGGAGAAAAAGAGCAGTGAGTGATGGGGGAAAATGGAAAAATGAGAGAATTCCTGGACATTTTTCAATTGTCATCTTTCCAGCAGTACCATAAGACTGTTCAATGAAGTTTCCCAATCCCTTAAATAATTGTGCATCAAAAATGTAGTGTTAGATGAAGCTCAGTGAACAAATAATGAGCTATGTAGAACTGATTTGAAACTTCTATACTTTTTGCTTAGATGAGCTTCAGACGTGGTTAGATGATACTGCAAGGCCGGCAGCAAGATAAAAAAAGTGAGATCTGCATGATGTTGGAGCAACCAGACTAAGCAAAGGTATTCCAGCCAGTTTAGCATTTTCAGCAGGGTACCATAAAAAACATGACAGTCAATTTCATTGCTTAGGAACACTCAATACCATACCAAGAAGTATTATTACTTACAGCACTGTAGCCAGGTTGAGTTGCATTTTCTTTTCAAGTCTTCATAGGTATGCATTTTAACATCTTAGCAGAAGAGCTTCTACTCTTAGTGTGTTGAGAGGGAGAAGTGCAGCTTAACTATCCCCACTTTGCAAGTAAGGAATGGAGACACAGATTCCCTGACTTTTTTTTGCAGAGAGTTCTTACATTTATTCTACTTTGGCTTTGGGCCTGAGTTAATAGACCCTCCCTCTTAACTAGACTTATTAGCTAAAGCTTAGTGTTAGACTAACTTCAGCTTGACTGACTTGGAGAACAGTCAGGTGAACTCATGTCTGTCTGCAGAACAGGTCTGTATTGATATATGGTCCCCATGGTCCCCTTATAATGCCTGAAGATATTTATCCAGTAGACTTATATTGCAACTCAACATTCAAGAAATACCACTTTCTCCTTCTTTTCCCCCTTCCCATTCCACAAAAATGTTTAGCAGCACCAGGGAGTTGAGGATTATGCATAAATCTAAGTTGAAGATGATTATATGAAGAGTGTTGCAGTATTCAGGCTTTCTGACATACTGAAGAGTCAGTTGGCAAGGCTGTGGCCATATTCCTGATAGTTTGAAGGAGTGAACAAGATAGTTCAGAAAAGAATATAATTATTTGGCTAGCTTGATACTTTAACTGATGTTACCAACCATTCCTTCTTTCACTGCACAATGGCCCTGAAGGTCAAGTCATGTCAATAAACAACACATTTCCCAGGATCCATTCTTACTGAACAATGTGAGAAAAGGGGGCTGACTGGCTAATTTTTCTCAACTTCAGAAAGCAGCTGTTGCACGTTTTTGATGCAGCCCAGTGCTGTTATGAATGTGATCGTCCCTAAATACACAGTTTGGGACTTGGTTTTCAATTTTCATGACTCTCTGAGAAGAAGTCATAAAGTATTCCCTGCTGCATTTTAGAAATTATCAGTACTGACAGGAGTGACAACAAACTTTCCTGTAAAACATCATTCAAATCTTTTACCAAAGATGGTAAAATCCTGTTTGGTTTGAATCAGTCTGATGCACGTTCATGGCCCTTGATTGGGCGATGAGGGTTTAGGAAAATCGTTGCTCTTTGTGAAAATGCAGTGTTTCAGGGCAATGAGAAACTGCTGGTTAAGCAGGCAGAGATCTTGTACAATGTATTTTACAAAAGTTGTTTCTGTGATCTGTCTGCCACAGCTGCTGCAGGGATCCATGTCAGTCAGGTGACAGACTTTAATCCTTTGCTTAGCTGCAGTGTGGATGTGTGTAGCTTGTGTTACTCCTGAGGCTTGTAGTAGGGGATGGTCCCAGGAGAGCCTGGGACTGCTGCCTGTCTTTCCTGCAGGGAGTATGATTGCTATGTTGCAGGCTGAGAACCACACACTCATTGGCACACCAGAAAAAACCACTAGGAAGATACTAGCTTAAAATCTCTTTGATTTTCAAAGCTTGAGATATTTCTCCTGCTGGCCTCAAACAATTTGTAAGTGGGGTTTTAACTCAGGTGTAACTTAGCTGAAGCTTTTGAAAGCAAAATCCACAACTGCACTTAAGTCCCTGTGAGTGCAATCAAAGGAAAAGAAATACTGCTGGTCAAAAATTTGAAACATTAGCTCCACAGCAACACTGGCTTTGTTCCTTACTCATTTGATACATGCATGTCAGGAAATGTCATTTGGTTCATTAGATTCGATGGGGCATGGAAAAGTTCCCTGCTCAAATACATTTGCTAAATTCAGCTCCTAGGCTGCAAGAGGTGAATTTATTTCTAAGTACTCTGTAGCTCTTGGGGTCTGATTTTACAGAGCACCTCAGCTCATGGCTAGTCTATGATCTCAGCTGAAATCAAGCCTTCAGTTAGGCTCTAGCACATTGCTGAATTTATGTATAGGCTGAAGTGATTTCCTTAGTCAGACATTTGATGATATTTCCACATCTGTTTAGACTCAGAGCCTGAACTCATCGCATGAGGAGGGCAAAAGTCCATTTGCTTTCGAGCAGAAGCTCCTCACTTGGTATTTTTCATTCTGGACTGGACAGGGAATTAACAAACTGCCTGTCCTTGTTACAAAATTATACCAATTCTACTACATCAAGTGGGACAACTTTCCTTGGAATGATTAAACTTTTCCAAGAGTTCATTTCCTCACTCATCTGACTCCATTTAGCACAGGAAATTACAGTTAAGCTGTAAGAAGACTTACCGTGACTAAATCCAATGTTTATAAATTATAACAAGCCAGAAAATGTGAATCTCAACAATGTAACTATAGTCTGAAGTGTAAGCATCCACAAGTTCAACTTCTTTCCCAAATACTTTTTACCACACAGTAACATGAGTTTGTATAAATAATGTATGCATTTTTAGCATATTTGCACACTGTAATATAATAGCTGATATTTGTGTGTATTAGAAGAACACAGACCTGTGTGGGCTGTCTCTGCCTTCATTCTCAGACAGAAGATTTTTGGACTTTTCACTAGCAGTGACCACCAACAGAGCAACTTCCTTCTCTCTTTTTTTTTTTTTTTTTTTTTTTTTTTTTTTTTTTCTNTTTTTTTTTTTTTTTCATGAGAATGCTGCTGGAAAGCTTCTTAAGAAATAAGCTCTATAAAGCTTCTTAAGAAATAAAACAATAACAAGTTGGATATGATTTATCCAGTCCCACAGTATTTGTCATGTCTATGGCAAGATCTCAATATTTGTCCTTTCAGTATTTCAGCAGTCAGGCCAAGCTATACTTAGCATATCTGTGCAATAACCTCACATACAATATGGACCAACAGGTGAAGAAAAGGCTCTCTCCAGAGAAAAGAGCAGATCTAGCAGCAATGAGGGCCAGAACCAGTCACACAGTTTAGATTTTCTTGTGTTGTCCTAAACAATCCACTGACTGGACACAGATTCATTATTTTCTCTATGTACATAAGAGATTTATTGCACACTGTGTAAAATATGCATCATCCAATATGGATCATCATAGTATATATCATAAAAACATCACAGATCATAATAATATAGAGAATTATTTTTAAAACTTTAAGGCTAAATAAAAAATTATAAAACCTAAATGCAGCTAATATGTCCTGTATGGTAATGCTTTAAAATACTTGAGATAGAGCTACTGCTCACAAGCATATTCACATGTAAGAGGAAGAGGGTTAGGAACAAAAATAAGAACAATTACTGCATTGAATTTAGGGGAATTTTATCATACACTGACTTCTGGAATACACTAGATTTTAAATTCTAGGGTTTGCATTTCTAGGATTTAAATTAGGCTCTTGCTACCTGAAATTTGTGCAAAGAGACCAGGTTTAGCTGTTTTTTGTTGAACTACTTTTCTTTATGGATGATTGCAAACCCTTCTGGGATCACCATACAAACACTGTTAAAATCAACTGTGGTGAATGTGTGGGATGGGGAGCATAAATTAGGGAACTTCAATGCTCAGTTAGTGCTTGGCCATGGCAGAATAAGTGGCCAGCCCCTCAGGGGAAGGACTTTACCCCTTGACTCTATATGGAACCAAAACCAGTTAAACTAGGCAGGCCATTCAGCATTCCCATTTAGGACCAGCTTTAAAAAGGAAAATAGCTGCACTGTGCACTAACAAATTCAGCTTAATGGAAAGTGTTAGCACCCAGGAGAATTCTGGCCCATGACCTAGATAATACAGAAGCAAACCATTGTGTGACTGCATCTCTTTAGCAAATGTAGTACTGCAGTCAGCAGTCTGCAAAAATACTCACTTTCAAAGCAAGCTTTCAATAAAGCTTTCAGAATTACTTTTGTTTCAGGAGGGAAGCACAGATGCAAGCACTAGAAAGGCTTTTCAACACCTGTTTATTTATTTATATTTATTCTTATCTGGGGCAAAATAAATCCTTGTGCATTCTACTTGCAAATAAAGCATGGACAGTGAAATCTATAACAAAAAAAAGGGTACATGGTGGTACCCTTAAAGCTCTGTCCAGCATATACAAGATAACTAGCTGGAAGAAACATCTGCAAATACTAATATGCATATACTTTGCCAGCTGTGAAAAAAAATTACCTATAGTGTAGAAAAAATGGTCTGAAACTCATGCCATTTATTGTAGGGAATTATAGTTGACCTTTCTGTGTTAAAAAAAGAAAGTACACAAAAAATATTGGAATGGAATACTGGAAAAAGGCTTCCCAAACTACAGGCTGTGCATGCTCATGGTATTCAGGCATAAAACTGCAGCCCACTTACAGAAGGCCAGGCCTCTCATTTCATAGTTAATTTAGAACTGCAGTTAATTTGAAAAAATGCTTAGGGTCTGGAGTGTTCTTTTCATGTAGAAATGTACTATATTATAGCATACAGATTTTGAACTTGAATTGGTAATGAGTTTCACTTACCTGTTGTGGCCCAGATGTGTTTGTTTTAGTACATCTCTAAGTGTGCTAGTCTGGCTGGGAAGCCTTCAGGGTGAGACACAACAGATGGACAGAGCAGTCCAGGTCTGCATTTCTTCAAAGGAACCACAAAACATTAACTATACTGGAGTTTAACTGGCACACACTGGTGAGAGAATGTTTCCCAGAAAGGTCTCTGTACTAAAATACCCTCTCTATTCCCACCATATCTCAAAGAGTGACAGTTTCTCTCGATTGTACAAAAAATACCTCTGCTCAAGAGACTCCATGGAACTCTCATCTCATATTGTCATGCCCTTATTCTTGTTGAGTATCAACTACTTTCTGCAGCCTGGTGGACATTTAGAAAAAGAAAGTATTCACTGAGATGATTGGCAAAGGAAAACGTCAATGTTGAAAGAACTACAGGTCTGTGTTTTTGGAATGGCAGAATATAGACTCTCATCTCAGCTAGTCAGAGTTTGGGTTTAACAGTGATTTTTTTACCTTCTTGGGTCTAAGATCATAAGCATTAGTCCTGCTGGAAGACAAATGTTAATTCTCCCTGCCCATTCAACGTATTTTCCCAAAACTTATGTCTACAGCTTTTGAAAAGATAATACAGTCTTTTCCATGAATACCAAATAAAGGTAAAGAGTAGTTTTCCATAGTGAAAGACTTAAAACTCTTTCTTTTGAAAATGTCTGTTAATTTTTGGTTTGTGGTTTTTTGTTTTCATTTTCTCAGAGTTGTTTTGCAAGTAGATTTTTGCCAGTGTTGAAAATGGAACCACATTGATGTAAATAGGCACAAGAAATTAACTTGCACAGGGAAGCTGTTTTTTCCAGTTTTATGTTCTCCAGAATCAGGGTGTGAATAAAGCAAGTTCAGGCAAGAAGACAGTAAAAAGTAACTGGAGTTACACATTCCTTTTATTAGCTTAAGAATAGTTCATCCAATTCCTTCAGGATCATAAACCCAACTCCTAAGCCAGCTGAAGTTGGTGGCAAAGTGCCCAGGGATGGCACATCATACTGCTTAGATCCTGAGTCTTCTTTTACTCACCTAACAAAAATCTACAGATCTATAAGAGGCAAAAAAGCCACTGTTGTCCAAAGCAATGAGAATACTCACTGACAAGCCACAGTACTGTAGACAAGTGGTAGAAAAAAGAAGGAGGGCTGGGTGATCAGACCAGGCCACCAGTCTTATATTCAACACTTTGCTCTGCCACCACCATTCTTGAGCAAACTGCACAAGCAAAGCCCTGCTCCCACACATTTTGTCACTCAAGGAAATCTCAGCCTTCAGTTAGGCAGCATGATCCTCTGGAAAACCAATGGGAGGAACAAGGAGCTTATGGCTGGGGAGCACAGATCTGTAAACCTACAGGTTTTAAGAATACCGAGTCTAGACACAGTTTTCCCCCAAAAGGAGTTAAACACATTGTGATGGCAAGAATGAGACGTTTATCACTGCTTAATACTCTTACAGTGAATAGTCTCCTACTGTTAGGTGCCTGTTGCTTTGATTTTTTTTTTAGCTTTCTGATGTTTGCATTTTTGTAGTGGAGTTTCCCACAGTTTTTCAGGTAAACAAAGTGATGTTTACATTCCTCTCTTGAGGAGGGACAATTAATGGACTTCTAGTTTGACCAGTGGGGTTGGAGAGGTGGCAACCTCATCCTCCAATCCCTGGTCATTGTCCGGAATCTATATAAATCGAAGTCAAGAAATAAACTTCTTTTTACCCTGACGATTGACTGCATGTGTATCCTTCACTTCGTGTCCTCTAGCGACAGGTGCCCTTTTGAATGAGAGAACGAGACATGACAGGTTGTCCTGGGTTATGTCACTTCTCTGGCTAGGTGTCTTCTTCTGCTCTGCTGCCAAAACCCACACTGAATCACTATGTTCAACTAAGTTTAACTACTATGCTATCTGGCACATTATGGTGAATGGGTCTCCTGCTGCAGTGATCCCACATTTGAAAGCAATGAACAGTCACTGGAATAGCAATTTGACTCTGACTCTTTCACACCAGTTTCTAACTTCTTACCATGAAGCAATATCTCAACATCTCTCCTTGCATTAAATGTATATCCAGTTTCTTTATACAAAATATATTTCAGAGATCTGTACAATTTATTGTAGAAGGTAATAGTCTTCTGGTGATATACACCTCCTGAAATACAGAAGCATCAGATGCAGAAAAAACAGGAAACTGGAGGCATACCCTTGACCTCCCATCAGAGACTTTCCCATTAGGTGACAACTGATGTGCACTCTGAGAATTACAAGATTTCAGTCAATTCTGTTCTGTGCCAAGCCTCACCTAAGTACTTTACTAGCCTACTCACTTAGCAAGAAGAAGGCTGAGTTTAAGAGTGCCCTGACCCTTAACTCAGACAACCAAGCAATTCTATGTTACCAGGACATGGAGAGCCTCTAGAAAAAAATAAATGCAAAACTGTGACAACACTGGTAGAAATATATGGCCTAAGGGCAGGAATGCTGAAATAGGCAGGAAAACTGAACAAGTTTTCTGAGGATCTTAGTGGTGCTTAAAGACTGAGTGAAGTTCTCAAAGTTTCCTGATGGATTTAATGTTTAGTCCCACCTGATGGTTAAAACAGTGACCTGGTTGCTGAAGGTACAAAGTCAGGTTTTTGAAAGAAGCGAGACCTCAGTTTGCAGGCTGATGCTGTGTTCTTTCTATAGATGGCGCTGTAACCTACCGAATGGCTTGTTTCCCTGCCCAAATTTTTTCTGATGCTATCAGCATTATGCCATCTCAAAAAGCACACTGAGGGTGAAAAAAAATCCCTCAAAACCATCAGTAACACTGAGATGCATCTCGGATCACGGGTGTGATTTCTAGTCTCAAGAGCACTAGAGCATTTTACAGGATCTGATCAAAAAGCATCCTTGTTCAGGATCTGTGAATGGTCAGTAACATGAACTTGAGGTAGAATGTAAAAAGAGACTAAACATATAGTAGTGTTTGACAGATTTTTCTACGGTGAATTTCTTCAATTGCTTTTGCATCCATAGCAAATCAGATGGTCCTAGTTGAAACATTACTTCTGATTTTTTCCAGAGAGAACATAAATTCAAATGCATTGTAAGACATTTGAAGCAATTAATGTGCAAATGATTATCATTATGAGCAGGAGCTAACTAAAAACAACTGCTCACACATGACAAGTCATATGCAATTCCCTCCATTATCTTTCTCTTTGCACATAACTTCTTCTGTCTCAACCTTGCCTTGAATAAATGACACTGTCAGCATCCTTAGTGCTCATTGGTAGTTTAGCAAACATTCTTGTCAATAAAACCAGATCAAATACACCAACTCAATAAATTCTGTTTGCAACCACAGAACATTTCTAAAAATATCATTGAATGAAAACAACCTCTATAGAAAGATTTGTTCATAAGTTTACAGAGGTATCAACAAATTACCGTGATTCAGAATCAAAACACTTCATGAAATCCCTAGGGACAGTCCAGCAGCCTGGCTTTTCCTCTGGATGTGGAGCTCATGTTACAGCAAAGTGGCCTTTCTAAGTGTTACAACTTTAGAGCTACCATAGCACCAACCATCACACCACTGAAAGCAAAGTAACAAGTAGTTACACATTCACAGCATTAACTTTTAAACTATAATGAAAGAAATATTTCTGCCTAACTCTTTCAGTCATGGTCCCCAAAAATTTTTGTTCCTTTTGCAATAACCTCATATATATATATATGTTTTAAAAGTAATATCAAATTGCATTTTCAACCTCAGATGCAACTGTAGTTGCATATGTAATTTTAGAGTGAATTGTCATTATATAACTTCCTTTCTGACAGTTCTCCTGCTTTTATCACCCAGACTAATAACTTGTAAATATCTATGGAAAAAATTAATACCTTTATCTTTCGGAAATTTATGGTAGTATTCTTCAAAATTAAATAAACAGATAGTAGAATGTATACAGTAACTGAACCAGATTAATGGTTACAATAATGGAGAAATAGGCCATAGTTTATACCTGATACACACAGCATATTTATTTGGTGGAGAGCAAGAGATTTATTATGTGTTTAAGCATTCATTTCCTTATTTTTGTGCATGTTTTCTGTAAAGGACATGTTAACTGGGTTACAATCACTAGAACAGGTTTGGAAAGTCAGTCCTAAGTTTTATAATCATTCACCATGTTATAAACTGAGGACATCTGTTGATGTAAACATCTCCCTCCATACTTTGGTGCTTCTGCACAGTGTTTCTGTAAGAAGAGATGAGTCCGGGGATGGCTTTTTGTATTATCACAAGTTTTAAATGCAGAGTATTTCAATTAAATCATTTCAATTCAGGCATGGAAGACCAGAAGTTTTAGAGGGAGATAAGAAATTGATCCTGGAAGTTAGGATGAAATCTTCTCACTGTCTAGCCTCCCCTCCAGGATGGAGTGCAGAAGCCTCATCTCTTGCTCTTCTGTGGGTTTCATAGTCACAAGCATTGAAGAACACAAATGTGTTCAGAAAGCCTATGTGCTCTTGCCAAGTTCACAAGGAGAGTGCAGCAGAATCAATTAAAAAACCAGAGGTCTATATCTACCTACAGAAAAACAGATTCTCTCCCTCCCTCACAGCTCCTCACCTGCCTCAGGCCTGGTGTTTCTTCACAGCAAATTCCTTCCCCTGCATTGCTCCTGGAAACCCCAGCACTTTCAAGTCCTCAGAAAATAAGAGCCATCACAGTCTTTGCACCAAAGCAGCTCTAAGAAATGGCAGGTTTAATGGAGCATATGTACAGCTCTTAGTCTTCTGCACAGCACCTCCAGGATGTGATTGTGCACACTATGATGGTTTCCAGCTGGCTTCTCCTATTAGGCCAATTTCAGTGCTCTGTACTCAAAATTTTTCACACCATTTCCAAAGCTGGAAAAATTAACTGCTGTAGGAAGTGGAAGGGAAGACTGTAGCCAGGTGATGATGCTGGGACATACCCAGAGATTGACACAGTATGTGCCTTGAAGAACCATTGCTCCTCTGAGATGTCATACACTCCACACCTGAGACTCCATTTTCCTTGCAGACGTGTCTCCCTCCTCTAGGTTTAGATCATGAAAACTCAAGTGCTATGTTGACACCAGTCCTCTCGAAGTAGAATTGGTTTAATGTTACTAGAGCTCCCACAGCTGATAGCCCAGTCCCTCTATACAGCTGGAAAATCTTCCACTCTGTGGAACTACTTGCATGACTTCCCTTACACAAGGGGATGAAGAGCTCACAGGTCTTGATTGTCAACAAGGCTTGTGTTTGTTCCTGACAGGCTCATGATTTCCCAGTTTCACTGAGGCATGTAAGATGCTGACCAGTTTCACAAGGTGCTCCAGAGGCTGATCATCTCTTCCTGCACAACAATCTTTGCTACACTGCAATTGCAAAGTGGTCTATAAAGAGAAACATTTGCAATGAAGCTTGATTGAAAAGTCTGGAAGTAGTTCATAGACACAAATTTGGCATATTCTAATTCAGCACAGAAACCTGATTAAAGTACTAATTCTCAGAGAAACATCACCCTGCACACTGCCTAAAGTTAACTGGAGGCCCCTTGTCCCTTAGAAAACCTTGATTCTGAAGTCTGCCAAATGATTAATTACTTGAGTGTTCCCTGTGCTGTCTGACCTGAACTTTCAGTCATGACTTCTAAAATGTTTCCATAACAGTAGCATTCCAGTCACCTAGAGATACACCCTCATTTTGACGTTCTGCTCACCTGCTAGCATGCTGTGCAAACATGGGGTCACCAGTGTCTTACGACTGGAATTCTTTAATTGAATGGTACTTAGGGGCTTGATCATTTGAGATTTGAGCATTTAACTCCTTTAACATCTTATCAAAATCCCTATCCAGTTTCCTGGACATGGTTTATCAACACAGTCACAGATCACAGAATATCCTGAGTTGAAAGGGACCCACAAGGAGCATCAAGACCAACCCTGAAGTGAATGGACCAATGAGGATACATACGAGTACTACATTTCAAGAAGAAAAAAATGCTCAGTAAATATGGCTCTTTTAAAAAGCAATGATTAATGAAAAAAATGTAGCTTGGATCAGCCACAACTATGATAGTTCAGCAACCTGTGGATAGTCTGTCTTTCCTTCTGGCTAGATCAGGAGCTCCTGTGATAGTCCCACCAGAAGCCAGAAAGTGCCTGACAATAAGAGTCAACAGGTATCAGCAACCATTCCAGTAATGTGGATTATCAGAAAGTGTTTTCTGTTCCCTTGAGTGATCATTTGAGATTTTCCTGACCTTTGGGCTTCTTGTGGAGGCCCTTAGAAAAGCACTGGGGCCTCCAAATTGGGGGAAAACTTCAGGCCCTTTACCTGACTGGCCAGAAAGACATAAATACAGAAGTAATAATAAAAGAAAGTTATGAAAATTACTGTAAAGGTAAGCCCCTCTCCCCAATTGTGCTATTTTAAGGGGCATGCTCATAATACATTTTGGCTGTACACTCAGCAGTAATGATTTTGTGGCAATCTCATTAGCTCTGCTTTCATATGGGTGGGCAGCTCTGATATAATAAATTATTTAGCAGCTCAGAGAGTGATTCGACAGTGTTGTATCTTTCTCTTCCCTGACAATTTGTCAGCATGGACTATGGCCCAACAGGCAGACCTACATCATCACATGCAGTCCAAAAGCAGGCTGGAAAAGAGCAAACTCTTCTCCAAAATGTGCTCCATGGTACTTGGGCTTGAGCACATAAGCCCAGTTTGTTAAGCCAGAGTCAGTGGTACTGCCTGGAGCTACTGGTTTGGAGGTGGCTCACATCTGGCCAGCTGGGAGCAGAACCATCTTATGGCTAGGTTCAAGAGAGCAAAGTGGAAAACCTACATGAACCATTCTAGCACCGAGAGGTGTGGAAGGCTGTGATGGATCCATACTCTTGCAGGATAGGCTTTTAATTCAGAAAAGTTTCTGTGGATTTCAGTATGATCCCCCAGAGATCCAGAAGACAGCAGAGGAAGTTATTCTCTTAGAGCACTGAAAGGTATTACAGAGGTCCAAGAGATATTAACAGTACTCCCTGTTCTTTTACAGTAAGTGTTAGACATTTTTATCCATAAGCATTCTGTATCTGCAGTCAGACTTAGATTTACACTTTTCACCATCAGTATCTCTGAGTTTTTAACTAGTATGTGTGTGTGCAAGTGGTGAAATTATCTCACAGCAGTAATTTAGGCAGGAGTACAAATTATACTCCATCCTTTGAAATGATGGGTAGAACAAAACAAAGAAAACATAATGGAGTTTAGACTGATGGCTGATTTTGATGCCCTGACTCACGAATATGTGACCATCCATGTCTGTGATGGCACAACAGATGCCATCTGTCCCAGAAATGGTACTTGTCATACAAAAGCACCTTCACAGGCTTTGAGGAATGTCTTGTTCTACAAGGATTGTCATGACAGAGGAGATCACTGAGCAAGAGAGCCTGCTTACAGAGAAAAAACTCACCTACATCCTACACTGCACTGCTCTTTCTTGCTCCTAGTTGAACACAATCCTCTGCTAAATTCTGTCCTTTAAATGTTCAGTCAAAGGAGATCTTTGGTAACTAGTACAGCTGCAACTCATCAGGGGTGAGGTTGCCCGCAGCACCCTCTCTATTCTCTTACAATCCATTCTCCCACATCATTCTCCCACATCATACTGTTGCTAAATAAGATAGATTGTTGTCCTACTGCATGGAGGCAAGTCTTTTATTGCTTTTCTTGTTTTCTGACCCTGTTTCTCTCTTTTCTTTCCACTTTTGTTTGTCCATTTCTTTATCTTGAGTAAATGAATATTCCAATTTGCTGTGAACCAGCTAAACTCCAAAGAAATTTGGATAAAGCTCAGTGTTAATTTCAGATACAGGTTTTCCCTTTTGATCTTCTCCACAGGAATATTTACTAAGAAAAGGAGAGGGAAGATATTATTCTTCCCAGTTCTATACCAGTTCTTTCTGGATGATGCAAGTCACTGCTAAAATTAAAGGCTGAATGTGATGTAGATTTTCCCACATTTCTCAAACTTTCACAAGCAGCTACCTAGCAAATAGCTGTTCTAACATCAGTGAGAGGGGGTTTTGCTATTCTTTTTGCACATTTGATAAAAATAATGTGGTTTGGTGAACTATATGTTTATGCCACTACAATATAAAATTTATTATACATGAACAATATGAATATAAGAACCCAGGAATTTACTTTGGAAGCTAGGACTTGTTTTTCAAATCACCTTTGTTTGTTTGTTTGTTTGTTTGTTTGTTTGTTTTCCCCACGTACAGTTTTTGATTTTCATCCCATTTTTTACCAGTTTGACAAAAGTTTCTGACTTCATTCTTTGCATACTGTCTCATATATGACACCCCCTCTCTTCCCCCAAATACCACAACTCCGTGGTTGAAGCCACAGCTTGTTGAAGAGGTTTGTAGACCCCTGAACCACCTGCTCTGGCTCCTTGTCTTTCCTTGACTAACTGAGCCTAGTCAGACTCAGCTGCACTGATGGAACTTGAAGCTGGCATGTGCTCTAACATGTGAGCATGTTAGCTGACTTGAAAGACCCCTTTCCTTGGTGCTGGCACTAAGAAAGATGTCTTCAGGAACATCTCTCTGAGGGTACTAAAACCCCTCTAACCACATCCCTCACTGAGAAAATTTTGACTAGCTCCATGTGCTTGCCAATTTACTTTGGATGATAAAAGGGAGTAGGTAATATGTATACTGGGTGTGTGGCAGCAGGGGAAGATGCTGCATTCAAATGAGCAGTGTCCCAAATCAGCTGGAAGGTTATTGCAGATACATCCTGAAAGTGGAGAGTCCTGCTCTGGACCAGACTGTATTTGGAAAAACACCTCCACTTCCACTTCCAGTCTTAAATGAAGTGGATTTTAAGACAGTAGCTGAAAAGCAGTCAAAATTGCAAGAATACTGGAGGAGAAATACTGCTTTGAGCTTCTGTGCCACTTGCAGTTCAGCAGAGAAGTGAAGGCTGTTTGTTGTCCTTACATTAAAGAAACAGGATGTCATATTGGCAGGTACACAAACCGATGAGCATCCGCTTCCCATCAATGAACTTTTGTTTTAATGGGCTAAAAAGATCCTTGATAACAGCTGGTGAAAGACCCATTGTCCTGTCCATCCTTTTCCAGGCTTGACCTGTCAAGAGGGTAGAGCCATGCAGCTCTGGGAGCAGAGAGCAGGGTGGAAGAGCCACACATTCCTTCAGAGTGCCCTTTCAATTGCTGGTCTGGGCATGTGGACATTTTCCTCTTGTAATCTGGTATATATTTTATGAGAGAATCTGGAAAGAACATATATGGACGTGGACCTTGTGGTGTTTGGTAGCTATGAATGCAGAATGAAAGGATACCCTGACAAGTTCACTGGTTCTGTGCTCAGATTTATTTTTCCCGTTAACTTGGTACCTATTTATTTTGGATTTCTTCCCTTTCAGCACTCCTCCACTTCTTTTTTATAATACTGCTCACTTGTCAACCCAGTTTATGTCTTTTTAACCTTGTGTAACTTGTTCTTACTCATTTGTGATCTTTCTCCTTTCATGGGCCTTCTCTCTGCTTTTCTTTCCCAGTGGTTTTCATGGTTTTTATGTGTTGGGTTTTCCATCCAATACTACATATGAAGAAGAGGAAGTGAGAAGTACCTGAGATATGTAGTGGAGGTGAAAGACACAAGATTATGGCAAGCTGGGACAAAAGAAAGTAGGCTCATGGAGAAAAAAAAAAAAGCTTTTTAAAGAGGGGGCTGGATATAGCAATTTCCTATACCAGAGGAAAGGCAGGTCTTGATGACAACAATAAAAAGAAGGAAGGAAATGATTGTTTGGGTGAGTAGGAGAATTGACCATGGCTGTGGATGAAAGGAGAAGCTAAGCCAGGCTCTGTGCCATTAGCAGAGCTATCAGTCTGAGATCTGGAGGCTTCCAGGAGAGGCAGAAGCCAGTCTCAGAGCCAGAAAGGAAGGCCAGGCAGGAAAACCTCACAACTAAAGGCATAGCAGCATTTAAAATGAAGAGGTATTGATGAGGAGTTTCTTAAAAAGGTGAACCTGTCTCAAAATTATGGTTTGTAAATGACACTGAATATTTACATGCATTTGTGCATGTGGGCTCTCATTTTAAATCACCTACATTCTGATTCATTAGGCTTATAGCTCATTAAACAGCAACATGTGGTATATCCAATCGTGGATTTTCAACAGCTTTTAAAATCTAAAAATTTAATTAAATACAAAGACAGAAAAATAGGAAAATATCAAATAGTTTTCAGCTACAGACAATTGGCTGTACTAGCTTTCAAAAACCAATATAAAAGTCCAAAATAGAGAAAAACTGCTTCACAAAAGGGCTTCACCTTCTTCCTGGACAGTGTGAGAAGGGATAATCTTGCTTTTCTCCCAGGAAAGAGCAAATTCAGATGATCCATCTACTCCTGTAATTCCCAGAATGACACAGAACATCAATGCCAAGCCTGACAATATGTTGCTGAGTGAGTGGTACCAGAGAGAAAGTGACTGTGATGGAAGACAGCATGGCCGGGATAAACAAACAGATGCTGTCAGCCAAATGCTGAACACTGCAAATATACCACAGCAGATGCCCTGATTAAATAAAATGTGAAGTCACAACATTTGTCTGAGTGGCTGGAAAAAATCAACATGCTCTCATGGTCACAGATTCATTGATTTTTCATGAGAATTAAAAATAACTAAAGCTCATTTAAAGAGTCATTTTTCAAAAGCAGGGATTTTCTATGTCTTGCTTCCAAGTGGATGTTTTTACCAGCCAAGATGGCTTGTATGTCATTGAGAGTAGAACTGTCTCTGAATCGAATTTTATCAAGGAAGAGAATTCTAAACTCCTGACAACCATCTTCTCCACCACCCTCCTCTGCCTTGGTAGATGCTGTTTTAAGAGCTCTTCTCATCTGCTCACTCAGCTCACCTCTGAACTCACTCTTCCAATACAGAACAGGCTGTGAAAATGCACAGTCTGCCTTTGGCAGTAAAGGAGTAAAGTCAAATCAGTAAAGTCAGTTAAAAAAATTTCAAAATACTCTCTGGCAGGGTTACTACCTGTTGAGAAGCATTAATACCAACATCTTTATGCCAGAGCTGTCCAGCTCCCACAACAGCACCAGGCAGCCATGCTGCTCTTTGCAACAGTGTGAAGCCCACAGTGCTGTTCAGACACTGCAGCTCTGAAATGATCTGGGAGTTCAACAGAGCTGTGCTGAGTGTGCCTACCCCTGGCTTATGCTTTAGAAAATGAAGGAATTCCAAACAGAATTTTTACAATAAATATCATACAACCTTAAGTTCTCTGCATATTATTCAGTGATTTCTTAAAAGCACAAAAAAGACAAGCAAACCAAAGAAATGTACAGAAGTCCTTGAGCAAACAACAGGGAAGAAACTTAGCCAGAACAGTATGCTTGTGATTCAGCTCAGATTTCTCTGAGATCTGGCCTAGGATTGTGCAACATCCCAAAGTATCACCATTATGGTCTGGAAAAAACAGAAGTATTGCTCAGAGAATTTCAGCTCAGAGTGGCAGATTGTGAAGGAGAGAAGGAGGCAGAAAAGCCCTGATGCCAGCAGGATAATTTCCTTTCTTAAACAGCCCAGGGGCCTTGCTGGTTTAAGGCACATTTGTAAAAGCTCATAAAGAAAAGATTTATGAGCAAGGTAAAATAGAATAGAAATATAAGATCCTTGGGTGTTTCAGCCATTTGTTCTCTGTGCCATGCTTTTTGGTAAAGGAAATGTTTTTCAAAGGGAGGTTATGCATGTTGCTGGAAGCATTTGTGACAGATTGGCTTTGAAGAAATAGGATTGTTATCAGGCTACTACAACCAGAAAGAGTAGTGAGAGCACAAAGATGCCATCTAGGAGTAGCTGAGCTGAGAATTTGGTCTTAAGCACCAGACCTGTTCATTCAGGGAGACAGATCCTAGTGGCAGAAGCTGCTCAGGACACAACCTCCATGAAGTAAATTGTTCATTGCTGCCATGGGATAAGATCAGGCCTGCCATAACAGCAGTCAGGCCTTATTAAGCCTCTGCTCCTGCTACTCAAGAGGCTTAATTTTAGATGTTAGTTGAAGACAAAAAGAAACAGGACAGTTCCTCTTCCCAGCAGAGAAAACTAAACAAGGTAGAAGATCAAACTAATTAATATAAGCTGACTACCTAAAATGGTATCTTCCTCAAAGCCTCTATTTTTCCATTTGTGCACAGCAGCAGAAAGATCCCTACAAACCAGAGAAGACTTTCTCTGTTTCTGCTTTGTCCTATTCCCACTATATTATGCATTTTTCTACAGTTACTTATGCATAGGCACAGTCTGCTTTTGGGAAGGGGAATTGAACCTGGACAAAGACATCCAGTTTGACACTGATACCTGCAACCACATAGGTTGCAGCCCCTATCTAATACATACAGATACAAATGTGTTGATAAGGATTGTTGAAGTGCTGCCTTGAATTTTTTTCTGGAAAGAAAAAAACAGAAGTTAAACTGAAGCACTTGCTTTTAAATTTTGAGAAGAACTTCAATTAAAAATTATCCTATTTTTTTGCTGCTACAAATTCCCCCACTGAGTTTCTAGCAATGTTTCTGGTTAGGAGCAACTGAGTGACCTTGGAAAAACCTTGCTGGAGTTTCTAACATTCTAGTTTTCATATTTTGTCCTCTGCAGTTGCCAGGGTGGTTGTAATACAGAAAGGAGAACCACTGAAAAACCTGTGACTGGTATTCAAGGGGCTTAGAGCAAACCCTGTAACTCCCCAGGCAGATGGTGATTTAAAAAAAAAAAAAAAAGGCAAGCTGGGCTGATGCTAGAAGTGTGTTTCCATGGAAACAAGGAGGTAGGGATGCAGCCTCGTACTTGACCGCATGAGAAACTGGTTCAGGATTAGGATTAGAAAAGAAGTGGCCAGATTCCTACTGCCAGTCAGAGTGTCTTTTACACTCCTAAATACATGACAGGGCTCTTTAAAGACTGCACTAACTCTATATCCATGTGCCGCTGTGAGGATTTAATAAATTCAAAAAGTTGTGTGTGCTTGACTGTAAGCTTATAAATAAATAGAAATGTATATCAGAGCACATTTTCTTCAATGATCCATGAAAACTGACTTCATAAATGGGAAGTGGATGTCCACTCCTCACTTCTAGACAAGGTCTACGGTGGTGGTCTTTGTCTTGAATGCTGCTCTGTGGTATGATGCTTACCCCAGCCCTATCCAGCTCTTCTAGTTCTCCAAGAGGTGATGCTGAGATCACCAGACAGGAAAGTCATGCATTTGATATTGCACAGTAAGAAAAAAAAAAGGGGGTACGATAATTATTTTTAATTGTTAGTCTCTCACTGCCCCAGGAAAATGAATCTAATTGTTGTCTGATAAATATCAATGTTATTTAAATATTACAAGAATCAGAAAATAGATTGTTAGCATAAGTATTTCAAAATACACTTATTATTTATCTTTAAATATTTGAGATTAGCTTACCCATTCATCTAGTTTTTGTCTTGTTGCAGTTCTCAGAAAAATCCCTATAAACCTTATATCCTGTTTTTAGGCCCTTTGTTACTCCAGCATACTTGAAGCAATAAACAAAGACCAAAAAAAAAGGTAGCAAACAATAGAGACAAATTCCTAGAATGGAAACAGAATTAAATATATGCACTTTTGTGGTATATTTATATTTTAAGAGCTGGTATTTTTTGTTGACTATGAAAACAAACAAGATTCAAAATCTCAGCCATTGAACTAAGGGGAAATAAGGCCCAAACAAAGGGCGTGTCAAAAATCCTACAGTTTGCTTCTTGTCAAAACTTGTTGATACCTATCACAAGGGGAAGAAGTCACCAGTTATGACCCCCTTCAAAAAAACCTCAGTAGCAGGGGTGAAGGTCTGGATTTCCAGCACACAGATGCCTCTCTATGCTTGCATGAATATAAGAAAGTAACTTTGGCTCATCTTTTGAATACTCGTGAGCGTTTTTTAGGATCGTCTTTGAAAATGCCTGGTGAAAAAAAAAAAATCCTTCTGTTTCTAGAAACTTCTATGCTTAACCTTAGGCTAAAAAGCATCTGCTTGAGTTAGGACTACTTGCACTATGTAAGTTAGGCATGCAAGTCTCTGCAGGACAGAGTTGGATTTCTTCCTCTGCATAAACAGAAAAATGGGAAGTATTCACCCACGGTATATATTTTTAAGCACACCTTGATGCCTGCTCTGCTCTCCAAGGAAGACGAACGCAGTCCGGCCCTGTGCTGACCCTCACGGGTTTTCACAAGGCCAGGGTCGCTCCTCAGCAGCCCGAGGAGATGTTCCGCAGCGCCGTCAGAGGCACCTGCCGGGCTCCGGTCCTGGTGCCGAAGCCCCCGGCCCTCAGGGTGAGGGACAGGCGAGGAGCAGCGCGCTTTCCCGCCGCGGGGATGGAGATTCTCGGGTGCTCCGAGTAGCAGCATCGATTAATGAGGTGTTTAAGGCAGCAGCCGCAAGCAGCAATTCAACGTGCGCGGCTCGGTACCCTCTGAGAGCTGATGTGGGGGACTGGCTGCCCCCCAAAGCAGGGGGTGCCTTGCCTTGCCATCGAGTCCCCTCCATCCTCGGGAGCAGCGGGGGTGAGGGGAGCAGCTATTCCCCAAGCAGGGA
>VXBB01007635.1:33128-128653 GCA_013399915.1 Illadopsis cleaveri | reverse complement strand
CGGGAAACCTCCGGCCCCGCGCCCCGCCGGCTCCCGCGGCCTCGGGCGGCGGTGGCGGCCGCGCAGGGAGCGCTCCGCAGTGCGCGCAGGGGCGGGCCATCACCGCTGCGAGGCCATGGACAGCCCTGCTGCCCCCGTTCCCGTCCCTCAGCCGGCCAAGGAGAGATATTTAATCTAGCAGTTCAAGGAGGGCAGAAAAAATAGATGTGCTTGCTGTTAGCTTGCGCCGTAAAACGGAAAGATGGGCAGGTGGTGGGTCAAATTTAATAGTTAAATATTTTGGCATGTGCCAATAGAGACGCCTAAAATAGCTCTCTATCTGATTTCCGGTACAGAACATGCGTGAAGATGGCATAAACCCAGATACCAGGGTAGCTGCTCCCTTCAGCTGTGGGCTTTGAATTTAATCTGCAGCTTTTAGAAAGCCTCAGTCGATTCCCTTTCCTGAAAGTGACTCGGCAAAAGGTTGTAAAAATCGTCGTGACTTCAAGATTCTGTGAAGCCCGGGGAATTTCAGCCTGTGATGTTTTACTCCAGTGTCAATTGCAAAAGTAATGCTGTGTCAGTCTTCAGGGAATTGGCCCTGACACGATGTGAATCTGGCTGGTGTAGGACCAGAGGCAGAGGAACCACAATGAATGTGAAAAGAAGGGGTTTTGTGCTAAGGAAAAGTAAGCATGCAGCTGGGAAAAGTGAAGTGCACATAAACACCATTTGTATTGGGAAGATGAATATGGCAGTTTCTGTATAGCCGTCTTTATGACAGAGGACCAAGTGAGAGAGGCACATGACTCCATCATACATATGGTATGAAAATACCTTGTGACCATGGATTCTGCTGACTGCTAATGAAGCCAAGAACTAAATGGTGAAGCAGTTCTCTGTAGATAACAAAGCTGTCATCAGCCACTCCCGGCATGATAATAATTAAGGGACTATAAGTCTTCCTGTATTAGAACAGAACCTTGTGGGTCAGGCAGAAACTTCTCTCTTGGGCAGTTTATTCCACAGTTCAGTGTGGCAGGAGGTCTCATGTCTGTCTCTTGTGCTACGCAGGCCCTGGTGAGCAGAGCAGTTCTCTTTCCTCTATGCAAGTCCAAGAGTTCCATGTGTACAGGGGAAGCTGTCAATAACTTCTTGTGCTTCCTCCACTTTTTAAAGCATCATCTGATTGATGCATGAATGGCAGAACTGTAATGTACTGTTAATTTTGCAACCATCCCCTTGCCTGAGGGGAACATGTCAGGAGTCTGGAGCATTGCCACGGCTGTGGTGTGAGAGGGAAGCCCTTCCAGCAATGCCCAGAGTTGATGCTCCCACTAAGAGAAAGAAGGAAATGTGAAGCAAATGTGGCTTAATTTGCCTAACACATTGCATTTCCTTTTAATCCCAGTTTGGGTTAAGCTCTGGAGCATGCGGGTTATTATCTCTTCCAAAAATCTGTTCAGTAGTCACTCTTCTAAATCTGGATGGTTTGAACTGACTGGATTATGCAGAACTTGATATGCTAGTGCAGAGGTACTGAAAAGCAATGTCAGTCTTAAAAAGAAATAAAATGAAACAAATAGGAAATGATAAGGTACCAACATTCAGTGTGCCAAGCCCTATCAATCTGCATGAGAAGCAGAAATGGGGGTCATGCTGTGCCTGGCTACTAAGTCCATCTGCTTCAGCTGGCTCTGTACTTGTCTCTCACCAGTTTATTCTCTGGCCTAGAGATGTTTGCAAATGTCCAGTGTGTTGTGTCTTCCAAGTCCCTTCTGACCATTTAAAATTACATCTGTCTCAAATGGAAATAAAAGAAATTGTTATGATTGCAAGGAAGGCTATTGAACATGTAGTATGAAGCAGACAAGCCAGTGAGAATGTTAGCAGTGTAAAACAGCTTAAAACCTGTCTTAGGCTGTAAAATAGTGCCATGCAAGGAAATTAAAGTAGAAATGGACAGATTGAAAACTCTCTCAGCTTACTGTGCATTTTCATTTCTAACAATTAAGTCATGTGACTTGCTTGTTTGTTTCTCATCTCATTTAAATCCTCCTGTGAGTGCTGTCACTATTGTTGTAGGGCTGCAGAAATCCACCCTGTGGTCTGCAGTACATTTTTCCCGTGGTGGGACTGGAAAGGGAGGCTTCTCCTCTTCTTGCAGATGGGCAGCCAAGACATTAAGTGATGAATGTTTAGATCTGCAATGATCAAGGAACTTCAGTTCCACTGCTCCAGAGGTCTTAGGAGTCTTGTCTTTACTCCTTGAGTCTTTCACCTTTCACCAGAGATAGTCTTCTGGGTACCAGAAGCCTTCCTTTTTCTCTGCCAGCATTACTTTAGTCTGGATGCTGTAGTGTGGGGTGGTCTAAATTACACTGAAATTTTCATGGATTCTTGTACCAATCCTCTTGCCTCTCCCTAGAACTCTGACCCAGTAGCAGTGAGGTGCTCACCTGAGCAGGAAAAAAGGCCAGAGCTCTGACTTACTGCTGAGGCTGCTTATATATTTAACAATCTGTGTTTTGTAAGAGAGTATTTCAAGTGATAGATTTGGTCTCTTCTCTGTGTTGCAGAAGGTGGAATTTTGGAATTCTGTGGAGTTTTTTGATCAAGAGTCCCTTCGGGTAGGAAACCAGAGTTCAGGCTTGCTTAATTTTGCATAAATATCAACTGTGCATCCCTCTTGCAACAGCAAACTAGTCTATTATTTTAGTTTAGCTTGGCATGTACTACTTAAGTGAAGAATGTCCTCTTAATGATAAAATGCACCTTATTAGTAGCACTCAGAGGAATTAAAATAAAGGCACTGAATGAAAAGCCCTGTGAGAGAGCTACATCAGTCTGCATTATTAAAGGTGTGCTATCTCATTTCAATTAATGCGTCTCAGTTTCACTGAAAGAATATATCAACCTTGTAAAGCCTAGTTGCATACTACAGCAAAATAACAAATCTAATTTAATCTAATGGCCTGTAATCTTAAAATATCAAGGTTCTCCGTATGTGTGTTTAATCTGGAATAGTTGGTGGTTGAAAGAACATCTGTATAAACAGAGTTATTCTTGCTGTAAAGACTCATAGGAGAATAAGACGGTAATAAAGTCACATTTAATACTGGTGTAACTCCTAAGGGTATTGTTATCTCCTCATCATGCCTCCTAGACTTGCCTCATTAATATGCTCTCTCCTCATTGCTGAGACTTGGTTCAATTAGGGACGGCTTTTCCATAGGTTTGTATTCCTTAGAAACTTTGCCAGCTGATAAGAATACTTCCTTTATAGTTATATGGCAGTAATAAACAGGTCATGTTTTTCTGTCCATTGTGACCGGTGCTTGCCTTTATCATTCCCTCTAGATGTGTGTAAGCTAAACCTCATCAACTTCTAACAATCTGCTGCTTTTTTCCTGTATACATTCCCCACGAGAATTCTTGTGTTATGGAGAAATTTGCCAGCCAGAGAAGTTTGTTGGCTGTTTTGTGGCTTCTTTTTGCCTTCTTTTGCAAAACACCTCTGAGATTTTTGTGTTTAAGGTGGTGTTTTAATTTGGTATCAGTGGTGCTGCTTCTAGGAGAAGTTGTAGGACCAGGTGCACTTCCTAGTGCCTCTGGTTGTGTCACATCATACAGCAGAATAGGCAGGCCACTTGTGAACTGCCTTCTCTATGGAAGAGTATGAGAGGCAAAAATTCGGGGAAGTGACTCAGGCAAATAAACTTCATGTGATTTGCCTGAGCCGGGAGTCTAGAAACAAGGTTTCTATAGGGTGTCTCTCTCAGCAGAGAGCTGAGGTTCCCACTACAAAAATGTAACTTAAAAGGAATTGAAGGTAGTTCATTGAGCAAATCTTTCCTGATGGTGAAGGACTTGTTTGGCGTATCTGCAGTGGTGGCCTGGAACTTGAGTAATACACAAGTTTGTTTATATGATCTTTGGAATGCAGTATGACCCTTGAGGAACATCAGAGATAAAGCTCTTTTGGTGAAATGTATTGGGGAAACTGGCTGATTCACTGAGTAAACGGGTGACCTGTGTCCTGCAGGAGTGTTTCTATTTCCAAACTTGTAGACATCTACTCTTCTGTGAAGCTGATTCTAAGGTCCTTGAATACGGACTCCAGTTCCTTTGAACATTTACACAGTTCCTGGAACAGTGGTGCCTACAGGCAAACTGGGACCTTTGGGTGCCACTACAATCATGCCATTATTTGGATAGGAATGGATTAAATCCAACAGACATCTTCTATAGCAAGCATTTCCAGAGAATTCAGTTTAACTGCTTTACTTTTTGTATTTCAATACAACCATTTAAGTGTAGAATATTGCACCAGGCTCTAAAACGGAATGGTTTTATGAATCAAATATTGTAGAATAGTTGTTGAATGAGCCTCCAAGCAGTGTTTGCAGGTCAAATTTCTCAGCCTTTAGCCTTTCTTTCTTTTCAGCTCTTTTTCTCCTGCTGGAAGAATGTCTTACCTATATACTCTATGTAATGTATTGGGAATTAATTTATTGAAGTGAGCAAGTGTGTTCTCAGATTAGAAGAAACCTATGCAAATGTGTTAGACAAATTGTCTGATATGCAGACAGGCTGTGTTTGGAAGGTGACCATAACCAAGAAGAGTCAAAGGTGTGTGGCTGATATCTGGGCCTAAATGCATATGAATGCAGGTTAACTTTACTGTGGTTACAGTGACTGGACTTGGAGAGGAATTCTTCACTGCTATCTCTACATGTCCTCCTGGGCAGTGTTTAGGGACTGCAGGCAGGACAGATGGGATGCTCTTCATTCTGGCTCAGTTAGTCATTTGGTGGAATGAGAGCTAAATTGATTTAATGGAGGTGGAAGAACCCAAACTCTCTGACCCTGCCAGACTACCACCTTATAGAAATTTTTTCCTCTCCAGTTGCCTGGCAGCCAGCCTCCTGTGCTGTATACATGAACCCAGTTCCCTTGTCATGAGATCTGTTTAAGCCATGTTACAAGTAGCGCTTGGCACGGGGGTGAAAATAATCAGAACAACAATACTATTGATGAAGGGATAATGTCAGGAAATGCAGGACTGAGCTCTTAATTGTCTCAAACCTGAATTAATTTTTACTTTCAGTATTGATACTTTTAAAATAGATAAAAGATCTGACCTTAACACCAGTCTGGGATGCTGTTGTGCATTTGGCGGTGGAGACCACGTAGCAGAGCTATGTAACGTCACTGTGCTTGTTCTGCTAGTAACTACATTTTATATATTATTTTTTTTAAGGCAAACCTTGGTCCTCTAGAAAGAAAGGTGAAATCTTTTCCAAGTATGGAGTTTAAATAGTAGGTTGATATAGCAGAATTTTGTAGCTTCTAAGATGTTTTGGCTTATCAGGTTATAAAAACTGCATTATCTTTTGTTTGGAAAATCTAGCAGTCTAGGAGCTTTTCAAACATGGATGAAAAATTCTGTTATTCATTCTCTGCAAACATTCCAAGAAGAGCAGTTTTTCAATGAAAAAGCCATTTATGGGGTGAAAGTGTCACTTAAAAGGACAACTGCATGGGGGGAAGGTATGAACATTTTGGCGTGCATGTCATGAAGATCTAAACTTTCCCTCCTTCTCCTTCTCCTTCTCCTTCTCCTTCTCCTTCTCCTTCTCCTTCTCCTTCTCCTTCTCCTTCTCCTTCTCCTTCTCCTTCTCCTTCTCCTTCTCCTTCTCCTTCTCCTTCTCCTTCTCCTTCCAATATTATCACTTAAAGAAGAAAACTTGCCTCACTTGGGCCCTTAGATCACAATGAGTACAACAGATACTATTGACACCAGGAACATGACATTAAAATTGATAGCTGAAACTTCTCCCAGCTATGTTAATCACTGTTGTGGGTGAAAGGGCTGTGACCTGTGTCCTTGAGACAGCCTTGTCAGAATGTGAAGAACAGTAATGTACCACAGCTTAAAATGAAGAAATCCCTGCTTATTACTGCCTTTCATTTTATAAACAGCATAAATGTACTTCCTGTACCTGGGACAGGGTGGGGACCAACTGCTGGGGCAGCAGCTCTGGTGGAAAGGACTGGGGGAACCTGTGGGAAAACAGGCTGGGCACAAGCCTGCAGTGTGCTGGCAGCAGGAGAGGCTATCCCTTCATGATCTTCTGGAGCTGGTAGTGATGGAAGTGGTTGTTTGCTCCTGTTTGGCACTTGCTAGGCCCTTCTTGGAATATTGAATCCAGTTTTGGAGCCCAGAGTGTGAGAGGGACATTGATAAGCTGGAGGAAATGGAGCAGGGAGCCCCCAGGCTGAATTCGGCTGGGACACTTGCCATGAGAGAGAGGGTAATGGAGCTGGGCTTCTTCAGGAGAGGTGGCTTTATGTGTAGACATGGCAGCAGCATCCCTGTACCTGTGAGCAGGTTTTTGAGAAGACAGATGCAGGCACTTCACAGAGGTACGTGACAGGAAAATGAGATACTTGTCATAAATTAAAATAGGAAGGATTGTGGCTTGATATAGGGAAAAGTTTCTTCACCATGAGCCAGCTGAACATGGGTGCAGGTTGACCAGAGATGCTGGGAGAACACCATCCCTGGAATGTTTCATTGCTGTCTGGACAAAGCTGGGAATGGCCTGGTCAGACCCAAGAGCTGCACTTGCACATAGCAGGAAGTTGGACTTTTGAGGTCCCTACCAACCTGGTTATTCTGTGGATCCATAATTCCTTGACAGTGGGTGAATAAGCATCACTTAATTTTATTTTTAATGCTACTTTATAGGCCACTTGTGTTATTGTAGTGAAGAGCCTGTTTATATAAGCAAGATCCATCTTTATACAAAAGCAAAATTCCTATGGCTTATGGCAGGCATCTTCAGGGTATGCTACTGAGTTTTCTTTGTAGAAACTCATCAAGGCAGTGTGAAATATGTTTGGCTTCTAATCTAACTGTTTTTGCTAAACCTGTTTTATTGTAGGAAACTGTAAAAAATGACCTATTTCCTTGGCTTGGCTTGATTTTTTTTAATTGTTGTTATTTAATTCATTGTGCACTACTGTAATTGACCATTAAGGAATTTAAATTTCCCTTTCTTTCCAGATCTTGGGAATATGACATGTAGGCTTAATTCTTGAGAATTTACATGCTAAATCCTTAAGAGGCTTTTTGTTTGTGGTATTAGTTGTTTATAAGGATCCTTTACTTTGATAGTCACTGTGCTCAGTTCCGGTATAACTTGCTACTGTTAACTAGGGTTTTTCTTTAACTGTATACATATATAATGATTATTGCCAGCAATCCTTACCCTAGAAAAATGTCCAGCTTAACAACAGAGTTAATAATAGAGCTTGCATCTAATGTTAAAAGTGACTTAAAGTAGTCTAGTGAATTCTTGATTGATTAGGAAAGAAGAAAATCCTCTTCATTTGCTCATTTGAAGAGAAACCCTGTTTTGTTGGGTTTGGCTGTTCAGAGGTCTCATGCCTAGTACCAAAGAGAGCTTGATTTTGAAATCAACTTTGACAAGCTAAGATTCTGAAAAATAATACTACAGTGGCTTCTTGGCTTTGGCATCATTGTCAGTGATTCACAGAGCACTTCACAGGCTAAGGAGCAGCATGGTGGAGGCAGGGGAAGCAATTCTTTAATTCTGCTCTGAATGGATGGATGAGTAAGGTAAGAGAGAAATGCTCCTCATTAATTGCTCCTTCACAGAGTGTTCTGCATGATCCCTGGTTTATGATGGAAATAAGACAGGGATTTTTGCAACATGTGATCCCACTGTGAGTTTCAGGAAGAGTGTCAAAGGAAAAGTTCTCTGTGATGGCTTTTTCCTTATGCTGTTCCAACATCCAAATTCTCTCTACCTCCATCTGACAGAATGGCTACAAAGAACAGGGGATTGAGGTTAAAAATCTCTATGGGGCTTTGCCAGCACTATTCTCCATGAAATGCAGTTATGTTGTTGTATCACAGCAGATTGTGGCTCTTGTGGAGGTTAGAGGTCTTGCTATGTGTCTTAAAACAAATATAACTCCCAAATCCAAACCTCTAAATTTAGTCTTCACTTGCATATAAATATTGAAGAAAATTATGGAACCTCATAATGATTTAATTTCTTGTGAAAATTTTATATCTGATATTGGTGTATTGGACACTCCCTTTCAATTCTACTTTCAATAAATACTGAAAATACTTTGTCCAAGCATCTGCTTTACTAATCTAGAAAATTCTTAAGTAAGGGATTTTTTTTAAAGTCTGCTGTCAGAGAAGGGAAGCTTCCATGTCTGAGGAAAAGCACTGATGTCTTCCTCCCCATTTTTTCCTCAATTCCTAGTTTTGAGTATTAATTTCATGCCTTTGGTGGCAATTTTGCTTGTATTTTCCTATTCCTTTTTTTCCAATTTAAAAAGAGTCATGGTGTGTTAGCTGAAGTCTGCTGCTTGTAAGTGAGCATTTTCTGACTGTGTTTGGGAAAGGGAGAGGGATGAGGCAGAAGTGGCGGCCTTGTCTCTGTCAGGCTGGTGCAGGCAGGGATGCCCAGTGTGCCAGGATGTTCCGCCATGAATCCCTTGGCTTTGTTTCTGTGCGATTGTTGTGATTCATTTCAGTGGGCTAACTCACATACATTGTTGCAACAAAAACAACTCTGGAAATTTTTTCAGTCCAGAGGCATAAATGTAACTAAACAGAAAATCTAATCTTTGCAATCTAAACAGAAAAAAATAAATGAGAACAACTATGTAGGTATTTTTTTTCTGTTTGTCCTTTTCCTGATTCTGATTAGTTGTTTTTCAAAGTTGTGGTTTGGAAAAAGGAAACTACAGATTTAGGAGTATGCATGTGCAGTATCTGTCTTCTGACAGGGTTTGGATCAATTAAAGATAGGCAAGAAAATAATTTGTTTTCCAGAAAAAAATAGGCTTGCAAGGAAAAGAACGTGTCATAATCAGTGAGTCACAAAGGTGAGTCTTGCCTGAGTTCAGAGAAATTATGTAAAACCTTAGCCTAATACCCTACCCCTCCCCAAACCAATTTTTATTTCAACAAGATGGCCTTCAGTTTTAGAATAACATGTTAAAAAACAAAAAATCAACAAAGTTTAATTGACTCCAATGATCTTTTATTAGAAACATCTTGCCTCTTCCAAAGGGAAGCAAAAGTACCCTCTAAACATTTTAATTATCAACATGCAGATCTTCAGTCTTGCTGGGATTTTGTTTTCTCCTTCCCTCAGACTAGAGCTGCTCTGCCCATGTCACTGCTCTGCTGAGGGTGCTGGGCTAAAGGGCACTTTCTGTCAAGGCAGGTACTTCTGCCTGCTGGTGGTAAGGGCTGTAGGCAGTGCTACACTGATCTCTCAGGACAGCCCAGGTGCATGGCCACTGCTCAGAGTGAGGTGGTGGCTCTTGTGTGGTGGTTCCAGCACTGGCAGCTGTTGCATTGCAGCTCCTGACATCCAGAGACTCTCAGACTGGCACAGCACAGCAAAGGGTGAGATATGTCCTGTGAGGAGACGAGCATAAAAGGAGCACAGGGTGTTAAAAATAAAGCTGGTGAAGTTGCAGTAATTTTACCTCCCTTGTATATCTTTCAGTAATTAAATTCTCCCAGGAAGCAGTCCTCAGTTAGACTTGCAGATGCTCACTTGCTATGGGTGCTCTCCAATTGTAAGCATCAAACTGGATCTGTGAAGGATATGCAGTGTATGAAGGATGCACTGCAATTGGTGGGAGAACCTTCTTGGAGTACCCTAAACAGGAAAAGATCCCTATTTTTATTTGAAAATGCATCTTAGCAATAAATGCTTTGTAACTTCATTCCTTTCACTCACTTTGGTTAGCATTAGTGGCTTCAGGGGAGAAAGTAAGCAAAGCTGTTATAGATAGCTATGGGACAATTTAATGAAAATTCACAGGGGTAGCTCTGGGTGACATTCCAGTAAGATATAACAAAAAAACCTCCCAAAACTTGTCTACCAGTTCTTGCAGGATTATATCTAATAATTTCCATTCATTGCAGTTCACTTGTGTCTCTGATGTTGCACTGCTGAATAATAGCGTTGATTCTGTACTTCTTATTTTTGGATTTTAACCAAGACTCTTGAGAGCATATTCTGGTTATATGCAGATCTGATAGTTGTGGTTTTTACATCCACCCTCAACACTTCTTAGTTTTTCAGTGCAGTGCTTAGTTCTCCATTGCCATACTGGGTTTTCTTTTTTTCTTTTTCTTTTTTTTTCTTATATTTTTAAATAAATTGTGTGGAAAAAACTTGTATTTCAGCTTCCCACATTAAGGGCCTTGAAATCAATAGATCAAAGCCAGAGCAGACTTGCTGGAAGTGGTGCAATCTCAAACTGTGTTGAAAGCTTTTGTTTTCTGCCTTTTTCCTGTCTCGGTATCTCCCAAGAGGGGGAGGACCATGAGGGGCGTCTCTGTGTAGGGAAAGGGGAATATGCCATCATTGCATGCTTGGGGTGCAGGGCTATGTGAGTAGAAGGTGCTGATTTTCACCCTGATTAACAGTGAGGGCAGGTTTGCACAGGATGAGGAGCTGTGATATGAGGCATCAAAGCAATGGTTTCCATGGCTTGGCCCAGTCTCCAGTACACCCAGGAAATAGGTGCTGTTGGAAAAAGTGCTCATGGAGAAAGGACTGTCAGTGTTAACTATGAGCAGTGAACATTTCTCAGTGCATGCAGCTTCAGCCAGGTCAAAGTTTTCTTTTAGGATTGAGAGGGAAAACATAAGCATCTTGTACACAAAAACATATGAAGAGAAAAAGCATAAGCTCCTATTTTTGTGTTTGGTGGAGAGGGAGAGTGCTTTAAACTTAGAGCTGTAACAGCATGAACACTGTAAATGGTTGGTGAAGCAGATGTGATAGTCGACAAAGTTGAGATGCTTCCGCATGTCAAAAATTCTTGCTGGCACTCTGTTGAGGATAAGCTTTTATTTCTTCAACAAAAAGCAAGTTAGAGAAATGGCTCTTCTACAGTGTGGAAAGCTGCTGGCAGGGGCAGAAGGTCACTTCAAATGTGCACACTTGTGTCCTTTGTTGTCCGGAGGTGGGTGTATCATAGCAGGATTCCTTAGGACAATGGCATGAGATGAAGAGAGCTGCTGTCTGACAAGTCTTCCACAACCAATTGCATTCATGGGTGGCCATGAAAATGTCTTGTAAACGACTGAGCTGGAAGCCACATGTGAACTTGTCCTACTCCTCAGAGCCATGATTTCTTCCTGCCATAAGTGTAATGAGGCTGTTGGAGGGAAAGAGGACGTTTGGGGATTTCTGGGCTGCTAACTATAGCTCTTTCACTGCCAGTGCAGTGACAGAGTATTTGACCTAATACACGTTAGGAGAATTACAACTTTATTCTTACTGCTAAAGCAAAATGCCTTTTTTTTGCTCATCAACAGCCCATCTAACTTAAAATATGGCTTTTGACTGAAGGGCTTTGGACCATTTTACTTGCTGCTTGTGTGGGCAGTGTTGGGGGATTTTTTGTCTGTAAATGACTGCCCAGTAATCCATCTGTTAATGCACAGAAATATGGGTGGCAAAAGGCACTCGATGCATTTGTCACATGGATTCTGCCAGCTTTCTGCCTCCTGTGTGCCTTAATGGCTTAAAATATCTTTATATAGGATAATCGCTATTGCAAGATTTCTTGAGTAATTGATGTGCAGTTGGTCATCCTTGCCCCTTGTATCTTTGGATCCTGGTACATATAACTTCAAGGTTTTTCTTCTAAACTTGAACAGAAATAAAGAGATTTAAGAAGTTTAGTTGAGAGAAGGGAAGAAATGAGAATTAGCAGAGTCTGGATAAAGAGCTTCAAGAGAACACACCCTGTAACAGGCACTTCAGAGAATATAAGCTAGATCAGGCATGTCTAATCCACTGTAAAATCTCCATTTCCCCAGGAAGTTCTGGTTGGAGTGGAGACCTCAGGCCCTGATCATGTTGCAGGCAAGATGTAGCTTTTCTACTGGAAATATTTGATAGCAATTCTGACTAGAGTGGGTTGCTCAGCAGGGCTTAATAGAGATTCCCTGGTACATTGTTTCTGTGAAGTTGTGTCTTCAAGAGTTCTGCATTTAGTATTCCCTTCTATCACAGAAGAAAGTGAGAAGCATGAATACAGACATACCAATTTGCCAGATCATCTCTTTGAAAGACACTTGGGCTCAGCTCTCAAATTAATTCCAAAATGACCCTGCTCTGTTTCTGAAGAGAACAGTTGCTTCTTTACTGCTTCTGTCTTTGTCCTGCATAAACCCCATTTTTAAGACAGAAGGTGGTGGAGGCAGATTTTAGTTAAACTGTGGTGTGAGCTCCTGGTTTTGCTTTGGGGTTGGGCTGAACATATTGCTTGCCAGCTCTAGGCAGTTGTTCCTCTAGTCGACTTGAACAGCATTTCATCCTGACAGCTGTTTTGCTGACATTATTCCCAGTTAGTTATTCATTGGGATTAAGGGCTTTCTGCAGCCAGAACTCTTTGCTAGGAGTGTGCTGTCATTTGGCAGACCATTAAATCAGTAATTCTACAGTGCTTAAAAATTTTAATTTGCCCTACATTCTTCTTATTTGGAGTTCCAGCTTAATTGCCCTGTGGGTAAAGAATAAAAATTTACTATAAATACCCTCATTTTTCTACCTGTTCCCCTTCCTTACAATATTTTCCAGCCAAAACTTCAAGAGCCAGATTTTGGTAAGAGTTGCTTATTCCTGAGGTAACACAGGTACCATGTGTGGGCTTGAGACTCTGCATACAACTGTTCCTTGATCACGGAGTGAAATCCATGAGCAACAAGAAGGTCACTCAGCATTCATTTGCACAGTTCACTCTCTGGAGATGATTACTGTAGTTTTCAGATTTGGTGCCATGGGTAGCATGATCCTGGGAGGAGAGTACTTGTAATGGTGGTGATGATGACACTGGTGCTACCTCCTCCTGCCAGTGCTGGTGGTACAGGTGGTGTCCCTTCAACCTCATGTCCTCACCTCTCAAGGAGGTGGCAACAATGGTTCTTGCCCGCACAGTTGGGCTGGGTGTAGCTAGAGGAGAGTGCTTTGTGTTTTGCAGATACTTGGTGCTTGAATGGCCATTTCTTTCACTTCTCTGCTCCTTGGCAGTCGCCTGATAGTAACTTGTCTTATGCTTTGAGAGTTACACTTTTAAGCTAATGTGTAAGCAATCCTCCTGTAATTAAAATCAAGGATCAGTTCTCTTTTGGATCTGTAGCTTAGTTTATCCTGGCACTGGTCCAGACTGGATGGAGAAGCTGTTTCCCTCTCCAGGTTTGTTTGCTGCTGCTAAGCAGGAAGAACTCTGACTGGGTTGCATGCTCTCAGAACATCTGTTTCTTTACTAATATGTTTCTTACTGGCCTTGGATCTATTGCATAATGAAGAGAATGTTAAGCCTATGTATTACTCTCTCATGGTCTGCATTCAATTTCAGCTCTAGTGCCACCTACTCACAGATTGTATCTATAATGTTTGGTGTAATTCTAGAAAGAATTATGATAACCCCTTAATTTTTATCATATGTGTACCCTTTCCCTTGGCTCATCTATTTGTCCTGCTACAACAGGGCATTGAATGAATTTGGTATGCTTCTGGTGAGAGCACTCTTGTGGGCTAACCATGGGCATGAAGGGAAAAAAAAAAGTGGTTTTTATTATTGAAAAAACAAAGTCTTCAATAAAAGGGCAAAAGGACTGATGTCCCTTTCAACTGGAGATAAATTTCTAACACTCTGTTCAGCTGATGTGTGTTATATTTTGACTTAACTGACTTCGGTTTAAGACACTACTAATTTTGAATACCAGCCCAATTTATATTTGAAAATCTTTGGAAAAGCAGATGCGTTCATGAGTCTGAACTGGCACAACAAAATTCTGTCTCTGGAAAGACACAGTAGTGTTAAATAGTACTGAAAAAGTATAAAATTCCTTATATCATGTCTGTAATCAGAAGGTTCATCTTAAAACTCAAGGCTATCAAAAATGACCTGCTTCCTTGAATATCATTAACAGAAAGATTTACTAGATAAGTACTGAGAAATACTTTTTTTTTTTTAAATAAGAGAATCAAGTTTTATATCCATCTTTCTCTCAAAGACCAAACAATTTAAATCCCATTCCTTCTCTTTGTAGTGTGTTGTACTTTGATATCCCAAGGATAGGTTTAGGGTCTCATTGCAGACCAAACAGATGATCCAGCCAAGCTTGTTGGAAGTGGGAGTGGAACAGAACTTTCTGGGCCTTTGTTGTTTTTGCAGTTAAAAAAACCTGCCAGCCCTGCCCTACAAAGCCAAAGCCCACTGGTGTCCAAAAGCCCATCAGCTGGCTTCCATTTTCATTTTTATAAAGCAGACTACAGAGATCATCATGTAATACATGCACTACAAATACTGCTTGGAATTTGATAGCCTTTGAAAGTGGCCCAGACTGGAGTCAAGATTGTAGCTCAAGATGGTCTCGTTGTTTGGTTCCTGGTTGGGAGATTTCATAATGGTCTTGAATGACCATATTTTATATATTTTCACGCTTGGTGATAATGTCTCATTTGCTTATTGAGTCCAAATGTTTACTAGTTTTGTTTTCTAGCACTCTGATTTTAGGGTAAGTTTTGTAACTTTAGATAGAGTGAGGCCCTTTTTTTGGTAGTTGTTACCATAAGATTATATACCTAAATTTTTACAGGAGACTTGTAATTCTGCATTAGAAATTTAATGTGCTAAGAGTAACTCAGCATTAGTCAGTTTTCTGTCTTTTGTTGTGGCTTCAAGTTAGGGTAGCAGAAGTAAATTTCATCATCCAAATGGGAAACAAAATTATTTGCATTTTAAGTACATTTATGATTTTTTAAAAATCCATTATGATAGCTTCCAATACCATGGTAGTTAGTTGGTATAATTTTTCAGAGAGCTGAGGAAGGCTCTGTGCATTCCTCCAAGAATACTTTACTTTTTACACCAATAGAGCTTTCATGTTTACAGTACTGGAAAATTCAGCTTCACACACCCATGAACAGCGGAGCTTGTAAGAAGACAAGAGAATACTAATGCAAATGATGGTTTCCTGTATATGTAGGATATTTCTGGGCTAATGCTGGAGATTTAGCCTCCATTAGAGCACCGGCAACTATTTGACTTCAGGAGAGCACAACAAGCCTTCTTCCACTGGGCTTTTAAAATTGTTTACTAATACTACTTTTCATTTGAACGTATACTTTGTCTGACTGTTCACTCCTTTGGCACCTCATCTCCTGACCTTTGCTTGCAGCATTTGTTAGACTGAATTGCATGTACAAACTTAAAAATGTTAAATTATCAAGAGGTGTGCTGTATTCTCCTTTGGAAAGCAGGCAGATTTTTACCCCCCTCATATGGTACCCAACATCTCAGACCCTGATCTTGCTGAGGATAGCTAAATGCAAGTGAAATAGGAATTATCTCAGTAATATGTTTCTGTCTTTGGTCTTGGAGAACGTGATGAAATTTGCAAGGTCAGGCCTGCTAAAATAACACAATAGTGTCTCTGCAAGCTCAGTTCCCCTTCATGGGCATGCATATTAAATACATGGTCACTGCTGTGTTTCTCCTGAGTATCTCTTTAGTGCACAGAATGAATAGTGGAGCTCTCAATGAACAGCTATTCAGTGTTTCATTTTCTGCTCACTGTTCAACATGCAGTCCTATGCCATGTTCTTTGTTTGCAGTTCAAACCAAATTCCGAGGATAGAATTTTTTCTCAGACTTTTGTGGTGCTCATCACTAAAGTATCTTTGCAAAAATGTTCTGTGCAAACATGAACCTTATTTCATGCCTTCACTGTAAGTACCAGAATTGTGGTACAGAGAAATTGAATCAAGACTGTATGCTAATCTGAGACTCTTAAGGCCTTGTATTCTTTGCCGTGTACTTAGCATTCCGTAGCATTATAGAGGCACAACTACGGCTGTCTTCCGTGTGCTGGGATGCCAGGCACTCATAGCAAATGAGCAGTGTGTGACTAGTAATCAGCTATCAAGCCTTAGTGTCACTGGGAGCACTGGTGACACCACTGAGTCCAGTGGCATCAGCCAGGACAGTACTCAGATCTCAGATCAAGTGTGTAGCTGTCTGAAATATAAGATCATCTTTTCAACTCCCTGCAATTCTTTCCTGCTTTTGCTGCCTACATATAAATTATACAGGCAAGGAAATATCATTGTCCTTCCCTGAAATGCTGGTCTCTAAGGCTTTCAATCTCAGTCTTCTGTGATAGAAGTGACATAATAAATTTGTTTTGTTTTAATACCAGTTCTTTATTCTTAATTTTCTCAGGCAGTTTCCTTTTCTCCTGTCTCTCACTTCCCTCACTCTCATACCTCACTGGACTGTGTGCTTTAAACTTAGCACCAATCAAAGTGAAGGAGCAGTTTGGTGTGTGCTGTTGAATCCCAAGGTTTGGGACTGTTCTAACAGGGAAGAAGTGGGGCTGAAATGCCCCTAGCTAGGAAACCTTTTCTATTCTATCAGAATGCACTCCTAGTGACTTTATCCCCCTTGCTAATAGATGATAAACTGCTGTAATTATAAGCACTTTTCTGACTAGCATTGCAGATCTTCTGTCCTCACCTCTCTGGATAAAGACAATTAAGGAGATTGTCCAGCACAAATTTTCTGGCTTGCTATATGCATTTCAACTGGAATGTAACATTTTGCATGCTTATGATCACTTTTTGGATGTAAGAAGTGATGATGAATTAGTAGCTCATACATTAGGAGTTTTAAAAAGATATGTGGTAGGAGAGAGGGCTGGGGAGGCCAGCCTGTAACATCTGTCCTACTGTGTAGAGTCATCTGTTCCTTGGTATTCAGGTTGTCTGAATTTCTGGCTGAAATTCAACACGTGAAGATTATTAGATCAAAACTTTTCTGTCACAAAGGCTGTGGAAGTTTTGCCAGTTTGTCCTGATAGTGAATCTGCTTGCTATCATTATGCTTTTCTAAATCTGCTTTATCTCAGTAACCTCATAGGCAACTTCTGCAATTAGAATGAAAAGTCAAACTGAAATTATTTATTTAATATCCACTATGCCCATTATTATCTAATAGTTTTCATTTGGAACTCTCTGGCATCTAAAATGTCTGTCTTGTGGCAGATTTAAAGTAGGGATCTTTATTTTTAAATTTTAAAATTTACAAATGTAATTTTCCTATTTTGATCAAACTATGAGGTATAAAAACTGCCTAAGGCTGTTTCGTACATTTGTAAATAGATGCATTTAATTTTTTATAGTGGTTAAAGGAGAAATTATTGAATTTTTCAGTAATAATGGGGACTGCACTATAATAAAGGGTACATAATAAATTTGCCCAGGAACCATGAGATATTTGCCTTAATATTGGTAAGCAGTAAATCAATTATGTGTCATGAAAGTAGGATGACTTAGAGTCTAAGTAGTATGTTTGGTATAAGCCACAATACAATAATGTTTTGAGCTTAATGTGGTAAATGTTCACTGGTAGTGGGTATTTGGCAAAATAAAGGATGCCTAAAGGAATATCATGCAAAATAATCCAAACAACTCTAGTTGGCTATTTTGCTTTTTTGACCCCATAGGACTTCTTTGAGCATGTACAAGTCCTGTTACAACCCAGAAAGGTCAATGTAGTTGTAGGGACAGCACTCTCTCAACATACAACCCTTCAGTTGTAAAATATGCCATCTATTTTTGAGGCCAACTGTCAATAAGCTCAGGTCCTACTAGCTGGTGATTCTTCATGAAACTGGGAGACTTAGAGAGAAAGTGTGTGTTAAATGTGCACACAGGCACACCAACACTCAAAGTGATATCATATTTCTCTGTAGCTTGGAAGGCTCCAGGGACAGCAAAATGACAATATCACATTCAGGTAAAAGGGAAATTTCTGGCTCATCTTGGTGAAATCATTCATGCCTTGGAGAACCTTCAGGTTTTTTAAAAAATTGACTATTTGCAAAGGATATGGTGACCCTTTAAATGTTAGAATAAAAGCTTGGAGTTTGCAGCTGTTTTTGTGCTGTCACTGTAACATGACCTGGTTTATCTGATATAAAAGCTCCAGGGAATCAGAAAGCTATATGTTTAAGTTTTAGGATGCCATTTGTAAGACTCCTATAACCATTTTTACAAGATAAGTGTTGATCAGAAAGGACACCTTATCTGCCTGTCTTTGAAGCACAGGGTCTACATCATACAAGTCTCTTTGGGTGTGTTGGCATGAAATCATCTCTCAGAACAATACTTGCACTATGACAGTAGGTAGAAGTGGAAGATAGGCTCCCAAATGGGGACACAGGTAAGTAGAATAAAAGTTTTGGCTGGAACCCTGGGAAAATGCTTGCAGCTAGTGTCTCTTGTGGAAAAAGAGAAGAAACTTGAGATTCTAGCACAAGGTAGCTTTGTGCAGGTTTCTGTTGATGGCAAAGAGAATGTGGAAAGTTGCATGGCAGACACTTGATAACCAGGCACCAAGAAAAATGCCTTTTGATGTTAAATCCTGTAGGTCCAGGTGGCTTCTGAAAAACTGAAAATATACCCTTTTTTCCCAAAGTAGCTGACCGTGAAGCAAGGGGAGGAGCTGGCAGAATGCATCCAAAGGAGGGTTTTTGAAGCTGGAGTGTGCCTTTGCACTAATTTTATCCAGACATTATCTTGTGGATCTCTAGATAAAGCCTCGAATAAAGTAAAGAAGGTACTTATATCCTGCTGGTAAGACTGTGATCATCATATCTGGTGCTTTTTTGTCTTTCCTATTCTTTAATTATGTGTGAGCACCATCAGCTTGCCACCTTTGAAAATCAGACTGTGTATTCTGCAAAGGGTGGGAGTAGGCAGCTGACTAACTCCCAAAGTGCTTTCTTGGGTGCCCTTGCAGAAAGCCTTATTGAAGACAGACACAATTTACCAATGTTTATCTAATTACTCTAAAACTTGAGGGTTGAGGTTTTGGGCAGTAGGATATGTTTTTGCATATGTTTTACCTCACTCATAGTTTTTTTCCTTTGATTTCTCTGTATAGGGTCTTAGAGAATTTGCCTGAGACTCTTATGACTCTAGTAAGCCCTGTTGTGGTTTGGTTTAATGTGGTATTAGGACAACATCAAGCATTTTGGGTAAAAATCTGTGTTTCATTGATACTCAGTTCACTCATTAGATGATACCAAGTTCCCAAATTCTGAAAACAAATATAAGTTTGGAGGAAATAAAAAAGCAGACATATACACATGAAAAGAAAGATTTGCTAAGAAACTCTTAGTGATAGATTTGAGTAAACAAAGTTGATTCAGAACTTTGTAATATCTTACCACCTCTTAAAGAACTTGATGGACTTTTTTCCAGTACTTAAGTAAAAGCAGTGAATGAAAATTCTAAAGCTAGATTTTTTCTTTATTGTCTTTGTCAAAAACTAGATTGTTGTCTCACATGAACTGAATATCTGAGTTTTATGTTAACTGTTTGCTTGGCATATTAATTTTTTTCCTGGGTAAGATGGTGTTGAAGTTTAAATTTGTTCTTGTAAAATCTGTTCCTGTGGAAATTATTGTGACTGCCAGCATGAGGAGCATCACCATCGCTGTTTCAGGGGAAAATGAATTTCAACATAACAATGTTATGACAAACTGAGTTGAAGTTCATTTTAGAACTGTTCGCAAGCATTTATGAGTCAGAATGACACACAGGGACTGAAGTAGGATTTTGATTGTCAGTCTTCAGCTGAGTTTTATTCCATCTAGCCATGTATATATACAGTTTTGAATATGTGTAGGTGCAGGACACCTGGCCATTTCATCCCTCCCCCCTACATTCATTCAGTTAAGGGCTTGTGGTTAGAGGAATGAAGACAGTGACCAGTTTCACACAGCTGGAGGAAGCTTGTGTCACCTGATGTAGGCTGGCCCTCAGCTTTAGCCAAAAGACCACCTGTCTCTCTGAGGTCTGACCTCAGAGATGGCCTTTGCTATGAGGTGAGGCTGTCCAAGCCCAGCCAGCATCCTTTTCCATTGTACTTGGCTGACATTCTGGAAAACAGCCTGCTTGTGGGTTTTCTTTTTTAACTCTCTGTAGCAGAGATCCTCCTCATCATTGCTGAACCTGGGAACATGCTTAGCTTCTAATGGGGGCATCTGCCAGATTTCTGACCTAACTTGGCTTTCAAAAGGCCCCAGGTGCCATTTTTGCATAGCACATTTAAGAGCCTTGATGCTTCAGGAAGGTTAATAATATCTTTTGCATGCAGCTCTTCACTCAAGCCACTGAGCCACTGTGGCAGTATTTCCTTACTTCCATGCTGTCGCTTTCTGGGGCTTGCAACGGTAACCCCTGAGAGTGTTACTAGCAGGTTCCTCTGGGAGGTAGTTTTCTCTGGTGGGAGACTCACCCTTCTTTCCCCCTTTTTCTTATCTCTTGCTTTGTAGATTCTAGCTCATATTAGAGTGGAAACAGGACCTAGTGCACAGCTAAGTAGATGAGTCCTTTAGTTCTTGATAACTGTTATCCCATGGTGTATGTACACAGAATTTAACCAGATAATCAGTATGAAACACTTGCACCAAACAGCACTAATAGCATCGTATATGGGAACAGCTGTACTTCTTCAGCATTCTGTGTAAAAATCTGCCTCTAGGGTAGGCACACAGGTAAATGGGTATTGTCTCCAGCTGGACGTAGGAATGTGCCTTTTGACCTAGGATATCTGAGGTGAGACAGGGTATAGCCAGCTGTGGCCTCTAGAAAATGTTCTGTAATAAATGGGGACATGTGAGTGCCTGAAGTGCAGAGCCTGGCCTGTCAGTTTGGTGACAAGACTGTATCACTGATGCAGCTCAATGGGGAATACTCTGGAAGGGGAAGGCTATATTGAGAGCACAGCTTGAGTGACGCCTGTGGCCATCTTCAAGCATGCCATTCCTTTTCTAAAACATACACTGAAACCTAATATCCTGTCATGTCCAACTGTTCCTGGAATTCCCTCCTCCTCCCTCTCTACCCAGATCCTGATTCTCTCCCTCCTCCTCTCTCTCATCCAAATGGTTTGCTGGTCTCAAAAAAGACCTGGTGTCAGCTACTCTTCCTGACCATGAGACTTGCAGTGCTTCCCCTCTGTTTTTAAGTGCTGACCACACTGCCATCAGAATCGATGCCATGGAGATGGGTTACTCTCTTCAGTATCTTTTTAGCCCAGCCAAAATCCATCCTAGAGATGGGTTGATCCACTCAAATGCTAAGCAGTCCCTGCAACACACTCCAGGCAGGGCTTTATCATTGAAAAAGCGTCAACTGGAAATGTAAAAGGTCATGTAATAGGTCAAAATACACCAGAATGTGTATTTAATGTCTGATTCATTGCCTGGTTCCTTTGCAACTGATATTTGGTTTGATTGTTTCTACTGCTGTAATGCCATCCATCAAGGAGGGAACGTGGTGGACAGGATTATTGACCAAACCTCTAGGTTTCCCAGGGGCAATGGGCTCAAAGAAAGGGCATATAAATTTCTATTTTTTAAGAGTTGTTGTGTTTAAGTTGAGCCAGAAAAATGGTGTGTCCTTGCTGTTCTCAGAGCTATGATGTGAAGGCAGTGCTGCAGTAGCAGTCTGGTTAAAAGAAGTGGCTGCTCTCAAGTGAGCTGTCAGGTGTTGCTCTAGCCCAGCTTTTCAGGGCCTGAGGTTCACCTCAGAGCACAGCTGTGGTGCTCAGCTCTGTGCAGGGCTCCTGGGGCCACGAGTGGGCTCTCAGGATTTTTCTGTTTAGTTCAAAGATGAGAAAAAATTAGTTGTGTGGGAAAAATAAAACCCAAACCCAGAACTTCAAGGATTGCAGGATGATGATTGTCATACACAGGTTTTTAATGAAAATGCAGTTTGAAAACTACAGCTTTGTCTTCACAAAACAACACAATGTTCTTTCAGGGAAAGCAAAGATATCTCCATCCTTTTCTTCTGCCCATCAGGCATTTAGAGCTGATAGATGTTCAGGGAATCAAATTTTGCAATGAAGTGTGCTCCTGTAATGGGCTCAAGAGACATTCTACAGGGTCAGCGCATTTTGGAATTCTTGGGTTTGGTCTTGTATTTTTCTATGTTTTCTTATTCAATACCCTCTCCTCCCCATCCCTTCTGGAATCTGTATTTGAATGTGACTTTTTCAAGTTGTGTTTGTGTGTGGCTGTCTTTCTTTCTTTTGTTTTTTCTCTTCTTCTGCTTTTCTTTTACCCCCTTTAAGGGATAGTTATGAAATTCTTGGCATTTCTGGGCAGTCTTATATGAAGTTGATGTTTGTGGTTCATTTTCATCACTGAATGGCAAAGAAGGATAGGTTATTGTTCTTGTAGCAGTCTGCCTAAATTTACTGAAGAAACCCCCAGCTTTTCTTGTCTTTGAATTTCTGTGGGTAAAATAAAGGAATCTCAAATCTCTGTTGCTACATGGCATATATATATATATATATACACATATATATATTTGTTCACTAAACTACTTTGTCAGGGCCAGGGAGGGCAGCTGAGGTAGTCCTGCCTTGTGCCAAGTCCAGTGGCATGCTTTTGTGACATTGCTTGCAGCTGCTGGGCTGAGCTGTCTCAATTAGCTGTGGAATTAATCTGGTAGCAAAGGGTATTATTTATCTTTTACCAGGGAGGTCTTCAAAATAGTTCAGGTCTCAGCTCTATTGTTTGGAGCTTTTTTTTTTTTTCTGTGCTTCACCCTTAAGCTTTTGCAACAAGTCCAAATGGCTTCTTCTTTTTGGACAAATTTAGAAACTGCTATCATGTTGCTTGTAGCTTGTGGCATGCAATAGAACTGGGAACAAATGTCTGCACAATGATATATTTGATACCATTTGATCTATGGAATGCTACACCCCCCAAGTTTTTTCTCCATTTTTTCAACCCCCTCACTCCTATAGACCTGTCTAGTGGTTTAATATTCTGCCAGTTCCTAAAAAGAACAAAATCATGCACATACTGTACTGAAAAACTGAGATGACAAAAGTTTCCTATTTGCAGAACGTGATGGTAAAGTCTTTATTACCAAAAAAAGAAAAACCAAATCCTTCAGAAATTCTAAAAAGTCTGGCTGTAAATCAGGTTTTTGGAGCTAAGTGGCACTCTTAGTGAGCATTTGTGTTGTGTCTGTGATGTGAAAAAGCACTCATAAGCTTCAGTTACTTAAACCTTCCTGTGCTCTCCTGGCTTGCTTTCTTTTGGGATGTTGAAAGCTTTCATTGCTATGCAGTTTTTCTCTCTGTGGCTGATGCTGTGATCCTTTTTTCTTTCTAACTCTTCCTACTTACGCAAGGGGGAAATAAAAGCTCTTGTTCACAGATTTACTGACCAAAGAATTATTTTTTTTCCTGACTGTTCAGTATTAGCAGCTTATTGGAAGAGTGCTTCTAACTTATAGCTGTAGGAAATAGAGGTGCCAGCCATTTCACACAAGGGTTCTCCCTGATTAATTTAGAAATTGGTAATAAACTCATTTCAAAAGTGCAGTTTTCCCACTCAGCTTTTCATGGCTTATCAATTAAAGGGTATTCCTATTTTACTGTATTTTTTCAAACTGTAACATTAATGCTTTTGCGTTATTAATGAAGGTTGGATGGGCTTTGGGACAGCCCTGTTGCTGCTGAATTTTCTCATTTTTTAAAGCTGAAGGTTGCTGTATTTATTAAACAGATTCTGCCTAGCAACCTTGCTCTTGGCATTGAGTCTCACTGTACAGATGAGCATTGAGCAGATGATCCAGCTCACATGTAGCATCCCCAGGGAGAGCTGAGACCTGACATTGCCAGTTGCCTCACACTTTTCATTAAACTTTTTTATAATTTATGTATTTTAGCAAACAAAGGAATTAGTGTTCATTGGCTGCTTGCTTCTCATGATATTTAGCCCCATGCTGAGTGTTTCCTTTCTTTTGAATCAGCGAGTTTCTTGGGTTGGTGGTCACAAGCCTGTGGTGATGATCTCCCCCCTGCCAGAATTATCTTTTACCAAGTCACAGCTGATTTCAGAACAGTTGCTGAGTTGGCTTTATTAGTTTCTTCCTTATCTTGGGACTTCTGCCAAATATCCTTGCGGCCTGTGAATTCTTTGTGTCCATCATCTGTGGGTATCCTTATTCCCAAGCTTTGTTAACCTCTGCCTAGGTCTGAAATCACTGAAACATCAAGCCTTTAATCTTTATAAGGTAATTCTACCAACAAGTAATTTGTTTTTCCAACACCCAGGCATCACTTAAGAGTTTGCTTGTTACCTGCTCTTTGTTTCAAAGGTTAAATATTCCTTCCTGCTGATCAGACCTGAAAGCACACAAAGATCTAATATCAAAGTATATAATTTCCCAAGAAAATTTTACATATTCCAAATTTTGCAACAAAGTCGCTAGACTCTAAGGGAAGGAGACATTGGAAATTCAATGGATAGTAACTATTCTCCTTCAGATACATCTGCCTGTCAAGAGCATGAAAAAGACACAATTTGAGAATGGATGTTCTGCCAATAGTTCCTGCAAAATCTCATGGATCTGTCTCTCTTTTTCATTTTTTAAAAATCGATTTAAAAATGCTCGGCTGCTCTTCCTGGCCCTACCATGAATGGTTTCTTGCAGTGCACTGTGCAGTCTCCTGCTGGGGAAGGGGCAGCCAAACATTAAATGATAGATTTATGTTTGGCCTCTGACTATAAATTAAAGCAATTTTTTTTAATTAGGAGTAGTGCTGATGTTTGACTTTCCATAAATCTTGTCTCATCTTACCAGCCCTTCTGATCAGCTGTAACACAATGGTTTAAATCCTCTGAAAAAGCATTTAGAAGCCGTGTGTACTTGGATATTCCATCTTTTAATAGCTGCTATGAAATGCCATCAGCAAATTTATGCTGGTATATTAGTTTTCCTCAGCTCTGCAGGTCAGAATACATGTTGGCCAGAAGGGTCCCAAGTTTAGGGGAGAGACAGGAAATTACATTGGACAGGAAAAATGGCACTGCTGATAAAGGTGTGATTTTGGCCTAAGTTGTGGTTGACAAGTATCAGGCTTGGAAAGGTAGCCTTTGTTTTGTCCTGAATGGTGTTATGATAGAGGACATGGACAAGAATATCCCATTTAGAGTAGTCAAGCAAAATTGCTTCCCTGTAGAGATTTTAATGGGAGAGCTTTTCAAGTGGTAGGTTAAAATTGCCCACTTCCTTTTCCTTACTATAAAAATCCCTCTTACTTGCACTCTTCTAAAATATCTGTAATACAGTAGATACATACAAATGTATAGATTTTTTTTCTCTCTTCCCTATTTGGAATATTGATTAGCATCTTCACAGAATAAATGGAAATAAAGATCAAAGATTTTTTTTTAATGGTGCTAAACAAAACACTGTGATATGGAAAAGTGTGACAGTTTCTTATTATCAGGATAGCATTTTTTAGATGGCATCATCTCTGTCTGAAACTACTGACAATGTGTAATGATGGTGTTAGGAAGTACTCAGTTTTCTGCAGCTTTACTATGTTTCTTTTTCAGTATTTTAAGTGTTCTGTCTGAAAAAGTATCTCTGCATGACATTGAAAAATGTTTGAAGAAATACAAAAGAAAACACAGTGACAAATAACTAGAACAATCACCTGACTCCTAGAATTTAATATACACTGATTATTTACAGTTGTAGTTACTGCCCGAAAAGACTTATATGAGACAGGAAAACATCTAGAGGAGTGTTGTTCTGCCAGGAAAATTTTAACAATTAAAGCTATTTCACAAGAGCAAATGACTGAGGAGATGTTTGTATGAATATTGTTCTTTAGAATTCTAGTAGCTTTGAAGATGTCTACTGTTTCTTACTTGCTTTGATTAAAAAATTCCCTCCCAAGTAGTTTATGATGTTAATCTTCAAACTGAGTTGGCATAGAAGCTATCCAAAAAGAACTGCAAATGTGAAAAGATTTGGCAATGCTAAATACACAGTTAATATAAGAAACAACCAGCAAGGAGACCCATGGATATCCGTAGATGCAAGCTACTATTTTGTAGAATCCTATTTGTCTTTTAAAACTTTTTTTTTTTGTTCAATAAAATTATATAAAATACCACTTGCATATGTTGCATTCTTTGTCAGACCTATGTGCGTTGCTTCAAAACCAGAGCTGGGGCAGAAATGCATGTCTGTTAAATGTACATAGAGCTGGGACAGCTCTCCAACCTTTTAATAACTACAAAATTACATTGCATGGAGACTTCCTCCCTTTTATATAACTTATGGAGAGATGAAAGTGGCTGTCTTTCAGTGTATCTACCCAAACTCTTTTGTAAGAACTGTAGGTAGGAAGCTCTTGCCACCAAGATAGGGACTGAAGTTAAAGACTGTCTCTGACTTGCAGATTGCTTGTGATCAAAGTAGTTATTTCTTTTACAGTCTGATGTGAAAGACAACATTTCTAGGCACTGTTTTGGCCTAGTTCATTTAACTATTCTTTGAATCAGAGCGACTCAGAAGCTCTGCTGGAGCTTCATGTAGAGCAGAGAGCCCTGGCACATGGATTGGCTGGCAACTACAGTCTTCATTAGATCCTTGGGGTACCTGACACCTGAACTTGAGTTGGCCCATTAGATGGCACAAGATTCGGTGAATAGAGAGTGCAGAATCCTTTGAAGCCTTTTCTAGGTCTTAAGATTTTGAGCTATGTATTTGGCTTCTCCCACTCCCTTACACCTTCTGTTTTCTTATTATAGTCATTAGCTGAATATAGAAAATAGAATCTTCTTGCTTATTGCAATGGAACATAGCATCACATGTCACACTTGTCTTCACTGAAGACTTGGTTAACAGAACTGAGCTTCCTTTGAGTTGCTTCTCAAGAAGCTGGTATGATAGTAGTTGCTAATTCCTACAAAAAACTCACCTATATTTTGTATACCTCATCCTAACATACTGCTTTCAGTCCCTAAACCAAAATTTTACTGACACTTTAGTAGACATGTGAAATAATCTTGGTATGTAGTGACTCATTTTTGCAGCTCAGTCCTCCTTTGGGGAGAAAAAAATTCTCCCTCTCTTACATTCTTTCTGTCTCTTTCACACTTTGGTACAGGTTGTAAAGACATTTCATGTGTCTACTGTGTAGGATTTCCTCAGTGTAACGATTGAAAGCAGATGTGTGAATATGCACACGCACGCTCTCCCATACTCACATATGGTCATATGGAGCTAATGAATTTTGACTGCGCCACAGATGATGCAATAAATCTATATGGCAGGTTTGGGAGTGTTGCCACTTTTGGATATATGCATATGTTATGTCCACTTTCCTTTCTGCTCTCTCCTTCTCCAATAGTAATTGTATTTAAACAAAAGACATATCAGGATGACCTTTGGGAATGCTAGAATGAAGGTATTTTTTAAATTCTGCGACTCTTAAAAAATTTAGTGCAGTTCTGTCTGCATTTTTTTGTTTTCCCTCCAAAATTATGAAAGAAGCTGACTGATTTTCATCCCATTAGCATTGCGTCTCCACAGTATTTCATTGTGGTCTAGAATGAGGCCAATGCCTAAGTTTTGGTGGGTGGCATTGTTTTGTTTCTAACATGGAAGACTAAACCAGAGAAATACTTGGAATTAATGCTCTGAAAGAGTGGAGCGATTGGAGCTCTGTACGGAAACAAATTCAGCCTCGCTACCAGTAAAGCTTAAAGATGACACAATCTCCTGCTTCATTTTATTTCCATCAGATTAATCCTTTATGTAGTACCCTTCCTATGGACAAAATAATTGGGGGCTGTGTTGAGATAGCAGACTGTGCTCTCCTCTTCAGCAAAGAGAGGAAAACCAAGCTTCTTTCTTTACTTTAAAGACATTTGCTTTCTAACCTGCTCCTGTAGTTCTTCATGAGTTCTCAAGTCCTTGTCAGTTTTATGGTGAAGGCTTTGTTAGAAAGGAACACCCACACCTCCTGAAGAACCTTTATCCTTTAGGAAGGAAGTAGGTTCCCATGTGTGATACCTGTACTACTCTCATGCTGTGTGGGTTGTGCTCTTTGCCATTATCAGTGCCTCTGTGAAGCAGAGGAAGAAAACTGCAAGCCAAGAAAATGCTGATTGAAAATCAGCTTGGGACTTTGGTGTGAGTAATGGCCAAGACAAATGGTTTGGCTATTTGGACTCCTTTTAATTTGTCACCCCACGTGGGGTCTCCTCACTAGCTCCCACCTACAAGATGACAGGACAAACCCACTGCAATTAGGTATGACCAGTCCAGCCATATACAGTGCAAAACTGCTGTCCATTGCCAGTCACCATTGACTGGGAGTTATCAAGGGATAGAGGTGTCAGTAAATGCATTTGTTTGCTGCTTCTATAGTAATCCATGAACCCTGAGTTTTTGTTTTAACCCTTTTGAGCTTTTGTTTAAAGCTCTAGAGAGTTGAAAACTTGTCTTCTCTTGACTTTTAATAATCTTATAATACAGTTCAATTTGCACCTTAAGGGAGACAAAGTACAATTAAGAGCATCAAAAACTGTCATAGGTTTTACTCAAGATTTTTTGATCCTTACTGAAGTTCCCTTAGAGATTACTGAACTCCTCCAACAAGCAAACAACAGACAAGGAATTTGAAGTGGATGTTTGAGCATTAGAAACCACTTCATGTTTTCCGCCTGCACCTTACAAGCTGCAAAATTCTAGGAATTGCTTCTTATGTTGTGAAGGCCACCACTGTAGTACTGGAGTTTGGTGCTACCTGGGAGTTCAAAATGGTTTGTATGTAGGAGTGAATAATTTGTAGCTGTTGGAATGTGACTTAGAGAGTATTTTTAATTTGTTTTTCTGATCAATTTGAGATTTTTTCCTGCTGTTCTCCAATCCTGACTGTTTCAAGTTTTGAATAAGCAGTTTTTCAGGGTTGATTTTGTAATGGCTATTTCAAACTAAGCCATTTTGATATCTTCTGTTTGTTGGACTTGAGTCATTGCATAGAATAAAATATTCTTGTAACCTTTAATAAAACATGGTTGGTGATGTTTAGTGTTACGGACACGGTTGAGAAGTCTTGTAAAATAATAAGACTATAAAGATCACCCTCCAATGCAAATTTGGTCTTGAGCTGACTGAGCAAAAAATGCTTAAAGGAACAATTTAGCCACAGAGCCAATAATATCATAACATAAATTTTAGTATCTAAAATTGTTTCACCTTTTCCACTTACTAGATTGTGGCTGTGTACATACATTTGTGGTGACTTCTAGAGAAGGTGTTTGTGGTACAAGACTCAAATAAGCAACTAAATATGTGGTTTCAAGTCTTGCAACACATGAACAGGGTAATATGAACAAATTAATATGCTTTTTGTCAAATTAATATAAATGAATTAAGAAAGATTTAAAGAATTTTACCCAGATTTGCTCTCAGTGGTAGATGGCAGGAAAAAAATGTTTGGCTTGTTCAAAGTTTCACTAATCACAAACTTTTTGCTGGAGATCAAAGACAGGTATACTGAAAAATGGTACAAGAATTGCTACAACTGTAGGTGAGAACATTTTTTTTTTTAGACCCAAGTTTTTTAACTGAGAAAGCTGTATAGGTCTTATGAGTTACCTTAATGTCAGTGGTGTGTCTGCTTCATGTCTAGTGCTAGCTGGTAAAGCTTACAAAGAACAAAACCTTCAGTAGCAATTACTCTCAGGGCTGTTCCAGCCAGTGCTTGCTGATTACAGCCTGTGTAATGCTGTAATCATGCTTTGAACAAATGCCTTTTCTACTGATACAGCAAGGTAGCCCTCGCCCTCAAGAGCCCTGCCCACATAACGCATGCTCTAGTTTTCTTGTTTCCCTACTGACCTGAAATACAAAAACACTCTAAGCTTAATACAACAGGACAAGTCAGTAGTGAGAACAGTGCAAAAAGTTTTGCTAAACAGTCTCAACTCTAAATCTCATTAATAGTGTTGGCTCTACCATGTGAGCAGCAGATACATGTCCATTGCTGAAGCTTTCCTGTTGAACACTGTGCCTTCTGTAGTGGGTGGCTTTGTACTTGGAGAAAGTAGAAAACCTGGATCTCATTGAATTTCAGAAAGACTTAACATATGCATCCCTGGCTTGTAGCCTGCACCTGTGGTTTTGGATCCTGCCTGGACATTCAGGTATGGCCAAGTTGTCTCCAGAACAGCTGTTCTTATAAGATTTAGAACAAGAAGAGGAAATCTCCCAAGAACTGCTGATTGTTGTGGAACTCCTTGCCATTTTGGCAGAAAACTTGCTTTAAAAACTGAGGACAGATCCTAAAGTGCTTAAGTACGTAAGAAACTTTACACACTCAAGTAGTTCTGCTGCACTCAGAGGACTTCTGTTTCTATGTGGAGAACTGCTGATATGCTTTAGTGCTTGCAGATTCAGGCTTGAGTAGTACTTTGCTGATGAGCTTCATCTTCCTTAAACTCAGATCCACAGATGGAAGACATGCGGGCAGGAGTTTTAGTTATGGGCAGAGGCTGAAATACAAACAACATAAAACTAGATCTTGAGCATATTTATGCATATAGAAATATGGACATCAGTAGTGTCAGCTCTTAAAGCTGGGGAGAGAAGAATGAAAGCTAAGTAATATTAGATGCCTTACGTTATATGGTGCATCAACCAAAGGAAGTAATTCGTTTTCTTAGGAGCCTGTAAGGTAGTGGAGTTGGGTTCCTTAAGTTAAGGTCTTGATAGAAAACCCTTTAAAGTTAGGTGGCAAAGTTTTGTTTTGTAGGAATCACCTTTCTTTCCAAGTGTCAAAACACAGCCGGTATAGTTAACACCAAGTGGATGCAACTCCCAGGGGTGGCAAAACCCAAGTTCACTAATTATTTTAAATGGCTGTATAAGAAAGTAACCAGTAATTGTTCATAAGCATGAATAAAAGTGGGGAAGTGATTTCCTAGGGCAGGTGATCATACTCAAATAAGGGTAAAAAGCAGAAATTTTTGACAGTAGGTGAAATGCAATAGGAAAGGCAGGTAGGGTCAGGTACCTATGGCAGTGCTGAGAAAGGGGCTGTCTTCTGTTGCTTTTGAAAACGTAAAAGCTAGCTAGCTTTATTCATTGTGATGTATCCATAGCTGTGTGCAGGGACAGCTGTCCATACTTTTGCCAGTCTAAATAAAGATCTCAAAGGAAATCAAAGAAGCCAACAATATGCTGAAGATATATAATACATACTCTTTTTTTTTCAGGAGATATACCACATACGATCAAGTTGTAACTGTGCTACCCGTTACTCTGATGCCTGAGATCATCTGTTTTGTGTAAAAGCTCACAAGGGGAAGTTTTCTGATAATTTTTGGTGGTGCTGAGATGTTAGGATAGACCAGCTTGGGGCAATTTTTCTCTGTCTCTCTCTATTTTTTTTAAAAAAATGAAAGATCCTTCCTCCTCCCCATACAATGTATAGGCACATTTCCAAAACATTACTGATGAATGTACTAATTTAACAGCATGCAGTCTGTAGTGCCGGATTTGAGAACTTTCTATGCACAGATGGAATTTTTCCCCCCTACAATGAACAGATGAAGTGAGAGACAAAACAGGCTTTTTGGATTTCCCAAGGGGTTTCTTTGGTAAGACACTGAAGCCCTTCTTTTGTAGGGATAGACTGTGCTTTCCTGTCAAACTTCCATGTTTTGGTTCAGAGTAGTCTGTGGTCAAGTCTGTGCTTTCAGAGTTCACTTTCTGAATATGTGTGGCTTCCTATTGCAGGCTTGTGTTAAAAACCCCCAACACTTCTTAAATGTGGAATGCTTAGAGCTGGAGCCAGCTTGTGGAATTGCTTTGAAATGAGACAGCTTAACTGCTCAGAGCATGGAGATGGAGTCAGTTGCACTTTTGTTCAACTTCTTGAAAGCATTGTGGAACTGCTTTAGTCCAAGATATTTAATTTTCCAAGCTAGTGAAATTTACTGCAAGAATTACAGGTTATTCGTGATTCATTTGCCTGCCCCAGTTTCATATGAGTTACTAAATTTTGTAGAGGTGTCAACAAAGAATGTCATGGCATGTAGACTGGTGGATGCAGTGGAAATGTTTGACCAGTTTTAGTAGGGTATGGAGTAAACTAATTAGATGGCATCCAAGGCAGGAAGAGCCTTTTTCAGAGACAGTTCTGTGTTAAAACAAAGGGATAAACTTTCACATTAGTACACAGAACTATGAACGAGTGAGAATCACTTTTTATCCTTGCTGCAGTTACTCTGCAGATGTGGTTCATTGGGTTTTGCAAGTTTCGTTCCAAAATGAATCTGGCTGCTTTGGCTTTTAAAGAATTTTTTTCTTTTGTCTGTGAAAACATGTGGTATCAACTAAAAAAAAAAAAAAAAAAAAAAAAGGAAAACCTCAACAAAAAACCCTTTGCTGCATATTGCCTTTAGCAGTAAATGGTTACCAACTGTATAAACAATGAAAAACTTTATGAAAGTCTCAGTTCACGTATGTCTTGGTGTGTAGCATGTCTTCAAGTCTCCCAGCTTTGAGCTAGCATGAACTGTGACTGTTACATGGGCATCAGGAAGTCTTGGTCAAATTGAAACTTTTTCATTTTGTTGTCCCAGTTATTTTGTAAAGGTTACAACATCACTCAGGCAAACCTATTTTCTCTGCAGCATGCACAGTGTTTTTGCATCGTGATAGGGGCAAGCCTTCATTCACACTTCAATCCTGTGTTTTGGTGTCAGATGTTTTTTGAAACGTATGGCTTGTTAATCCTAAATCTAGTTTTAAGGTTGAGACAGCAGACATGCCTAGTACTTGTTTTAAATTCAGTAGGACGTCCCATTTTTGGGGCAATAGAGATGGATATTGAAGATTCATTAAAAACCCTTTCTTCAGTTTTTTAATCTGCAATGCACACTTGCCAACTCTCGAGTGTATTTTACCTGAAATAACGTGGAAGAAAATAATGGAACAGGCTGTTTTGTCATCTGATTACAGCTTGGGTAGCTGGATAAGTGAGACTGATTGTAGTGTTGGATCTGCTGGATGGAACAAAAAGCACAGGTGTTCTCTGGAGTTGTGTGCCAAGCAAGAGTTTTTTGTTGGGTAGGGAGTGCTTGTCAAGAAAAGGAAATTATCACTAGCATGTGAAAAACACTTCCTGGAAAAACTTTTTGAAGAGGTTAGTTTTCTAGGATCCATCAGGCTGCATGAAAAATGTTGTGAAAGGCTTGTGTCTTGTGTATAGCAGGAGCAGAAAGGACAAGGGAGCAAAGACCTCACTGACAGCACTTTTGGTTTTGGGGCTTTTTAGAGTCACCTTACATTTTTACAGGGGATAAAAATAAGGAACTGTGTTTCACTGTAAAGTGGATATTTTAGTCTTGTCCTACTAAATCCAAACAAATATGGTCTGTTTTGACATTCCATTGATTTGATCTTAAGCTGTTTGAAGTTGGGCAGTTGTTGGCATAGCTTGTTTCTGCCATTTTATAGAAGTTGCTGTGTCTACGAGACAGATACATTGTTTGTATTGCTAACTAGCCATCAAAATATTTTAACAACATTTTCTCTATATAGTTTACATAATTTAATGGGTAGAGCTCAGAGAGTTCTCAGGTGCTGCATTCAAACTGTGTTTGAGCTTTGGTCTTTTATTTTTGTCCCCTGTACTGATGCCTTAATAACTAGATTTAGATTTTTCATTTCTGAATGGTATTGCATGAATTTTAAAACTATAAATTATTTTAATTTTCTTGTCGTCTTACTGCATGAATGCCTTCTCCTGTGCCATATATGCATTTTGGTAATGTAACAACCTCAAGACATTTTGGTTGGTTTTAACTAAATGAAAATAAACAGGCAGCTGGCTGTGTAATGACATCAGAACGCCTATATAAGCCAGGAAAATGTTACAGTCATAACTAAGTTGAGAAGATGGTCTCAGAAAATTCTGTTCTATTTCCTAATAAAGGAAACTGCAATATTTTTGTTTCTTGTTTTAAAAATCTCAGTTCCTAGTAGGTTTTCCACAATAATGGAAGGCATTTTCAATATTGTGTAGTTTAAATATAGAACTGGTTCTCTTTCTCAGGTTTGCGAACACTTACTTTGACTCAAACATGCAACTGGTTTAATACTACAGGACAAATTCAGATGACATTGAGCAGACAGAATGTAGTTTTTAAGATGAAATACCATTAAATGTTAATTGTCTGACTCTCAGTCACTAGTGATAACAGCTGTTGCAAAAGTCCCTGTTTTTGCATGAAAGGAAACTTTTTTCTCAAGTTCCTTTATATTTGGTGGCCTTTCAACTTGTTTTGATGCCTTTGTTTCAATCCATTCACCCATTCTCTGTGAGTTTTATGACCACGCATTTGTAACTATTTATTAAGAGTATTTGTGCTTCTAAATGGATCTGGAAAGTTTCAAAAACTGTTTGCTAATACTGCATGATAGAAGTGGTTGTGTGAGATGAGGAATGAAGGGCAGTCACTGGGTAGAAGTAAACCCATATCTTTCTATCCCTAATTGTGAAGGGATGCTATTGAGGAAAAATTTTTGAGGGGTGTTAAATATCCGTTGAATAGAATTGTGTCCTCATGATTATAGATAGGCCTTCATAGATGTACAGAGCTTTATCTCTTATAATCTATTACTTTAATGACCAAATATGTGCAACACAGAAAGGGGAAAGGGGAATATAAATTGCAAACTTACTTTGTCCTTAAGGAAAGTGTTATTTGTTCCACAGAGCAAAGACCAAGGGCATGTAGAACTGTTATCACATGCTGGGGGTCAGGTAGGGTGTCTGTATGAAAAATATTGCCAGCTCTGCTCACTAATTATGTTGATGCAGCAGTCTGCTACAACCTATAATTATTATTCCTGAATTATTGGGCATTATCATTAAGGTTTCCAGTCCTTCCTTCTGTTCATTCGGTGTTTTTCCTTCTTATACTTCTTTCCCAGAGCTGCACCCAAACTGTAGCGATCCTGTGGGCCTGATACCACTCTTACAATGCTGTAGAATGCATTGTGAGGACAGAACCCGGGTGCAACTCTGTTATTTCCACAGCAATTTTGCAAATGCATGTCAGATGACTGAAATTCCTTATTTATTTTTTTAAGCCTCTTTGGCAAGGATTTCTAGGTTTTAGCATTAACAACTATTTTGCCAGGTGTCAGTAAAGATTATGCATTCTTGAAATTCTCAGCAATTGTCACTGATATCTGTGCAGTCTGCTTTGAAATTCCAACTTGGACCTTAAGTGTGGAGTGACTTTTAGTAGCAGGAAGGTAGCTTGGGAAATACTAGCTGCTCCAGAAGTCCTCTTGGAAGTGTGCATGTCTCTGTTGGGTCTACTTCTTCAAACTGGATGATTCATGTTTTCATATGATGTTTCATACGGAGTATGGTATGAAGTTTCATTTCTCACCTTTGACTCTCACACAGCTCTCTTGCTTTGGAAAGTAAGCTCAAAGTATGGCTAGGCCTACCAGCAATTAGCTGGGAAAGGTATTGATGGAAAAACAATATTGGCAAAGCTCTCTCTTCAGCTGAATGCCCTGTACTGTAGACTATCAAAAGAGCAGACATGAAGCCACTTTGGAAAAGGAGTGTGCATGTCTCCTGACAATCTGTTCCTAGCTAATGATATGTCAGCTTTGCAGGGAGCAGAAGCCCATAAGAAGCTGAAACATGTTTTCCACAAAGGCCCAAATCAGCTAACTATGTAAAGTGCTGCAGCCTTCTGTAGGATCTTTAAACATGATTGTGTGACCCATGGTAGTATGAGTGTCTCTCCAAGCAGAGGAGATCGCCTACTAAGTGATTTTAGAACTTTGCCACTTCAATAGCTTGAGGAAAGGATTCCTGATGAAAATCTTCTTATGGAAGATGACCTCCATATTTTATCCATACTTGATCTACACTTGACCTTTAAAAAAAAATACTTGAACATTAGTCTAGACATAGTGTAGTTTTTAGTGGTCTCTAGTTTTTCAGAGTCCTTCCTTCTGTTGTCAAAATCCAGACATTCATTGAGCTTTCTCATTAGACAATCTCTTTTTAATACTCAAACAGAACCAGAACATAAATATACCAGATTTCTTTCACTCTGTCTCCCCAACAACTCTACACTGGCTCTGCTATTTGAGTACTGGACATCTGGACCCTGTTTCCCTCTGTGACAGTCAAATCCTTCTGAAAATTCTGTGTGTGCCAGAGATTGAGATTCTCAAAAGGGTAAACAAAGACTATGTTGTCAAATTTCATGACTGCCTCTTTCATTTCTTCTCTTTCCATTTTCTTAAGAATACTGAAAAGCTAGACTGATGTAAGTGAATATTCTTGATGCACATAAATTAGGGTCTTCAGCCTCCAAAGAACTCAGATGGTTGCTAAAAGTATATTGGACCCTTATGGAAGTCATGCCTGAAATTGTGTCCGGAAGTATTCCATAAAGCTGGTTCCTCTGTGCATCATGAGAGAAGAGCAAAGCTAGAGTGCCATGCTTTCTGACTGTCAGCTCACCAGATCTTAGGCAAAAAAAATATCATTTTCCATATGATGAAACTGTTGGCTGGAAGCTGCAGCCTATATCCGTGGTGATCGTTTCTGAGTCTTTTGACACTGGTGCTGAACAAGCTGACTAGCAGAGCTGTTCTGCTAGACCCGCTACTCCTGAGTAATTAAGGATGGATTTTGGGTTGATGACAGATTTGGCAGCTGCAGCTGTGAAATGATGACATTTAAAATTGTCAGTGAAAATAAAGATAATAATGGAACCAACTGGACTTCGGGAGAGCAGACTCCAGCTTGCTCAGGAAGCTGGTAGGAGTGGTACCGTAAGAGGCTGATCTGAAGGAGAGTGACACAGGAGGACTGGCCTAACATTTGTCTCCAGGAAGATTATGGCAGAAACAGATTCTCTTGGAACCTGTTTGAGACTATATGAAGAACAAGGAGGTGATTAGAAATAGTCAACTTGAATGTTCACAGGTAAATTTTGGCTTACTAACTTGCTTGCCTTTTGGGGTGAGATAACTGGCTCAGTGGCTGAGGACAGTGCAGCAAATGTTCTTTTCCTTGATTTTTGATGTTGTCTCCCACAGTGTTTTTTAAGACAAGTTAGAAAGCAATTGACTGAAGTCTGCTGGATAGATGGAAAACAGACTGGACAGAAAGGCCACTGCTTAGTAGCAGTTAAGTTCAGTTGGTGGCCATTTACTACTGGTGTTCTTCAGCACATGCATATTGTGACCAAGGCTGGCCCTTCCATTCTTTGTGTCTTTCTGAGGCATCTGCCTAGATTTATGGCTGTGTATTTTTCTGTCAGGAAGTTTTTGCGCTTGTGGCTGATATGTCAGTAGCCATCCAGCCACATACAAGTATACTTAACACTGTTTCATCTGAGGTCTCATGCTTGCTCTTCTTCCCTTAGTACTTTGGCAGTCACGCATCTTCCTTTACATGCGCCATGGTAGTGCTTTGAATTTTGCTTTCTGCATCACTATACATCTTGCAGGTGTCCACAGCCCTTTGCTTTGCAGTGGCCTTACACTGCATTCTAGTCCTTATACACAGTGACAGGACCTGGTTTGTTTTGCTGAGCTCATTTTGGTTGTTTGGTATGATTTTTGAAATTTTTTTTGTTTAAATGCAGAGGAAGATGTACATAATGCATCTGATTGTTTGTGCCATGCTATACAAAAGCCATCGTGACTCAATTCTGTCATTGACTTTGTGTAGTTATCATTAACTGGGCTTGTGTAGCTTCACAACTACTTTACACATCTTGGTTCTGTTAGGGACAGCTATTTTGTGAGTCAGAAAGGGATGATAAGAAAGACCATAAAGACTAGAACATTGTTTCTCTGGCTTCTGTCCACAAGCGGCCTTTAAGCCTTTAATCAAGAATGAGGTGGTTGAACATGTGAAGTGCCCACAGTTGTCCATTAGGTGTGTAATAAAACCCCAGAAAAAAGAAAATGGGATGAGAATGCATCCCTTTTAAGGAGGATTATTGCTTCCTCATGGAAAAACCCAAACAAAGCAAAAAACCCCTCCCTAACTCTTTGTTTAGCGCTAGTGTTGGTTTTGGATCCTGTTTTAGTCAGGACTACAACACAGGTATGAGAAGTCTTACATGTTTAAAAGTGGAAGTATTTCCCTGTTGAATATGTGTCTTAAGAGGCATAAATGCCAGAACTCAGGCTGGATTCTTTGCTTAGACTCCTTTGATGCCTGACATTTAAAACAATTATTGGTTCCATATCAGGTGAGCTGTGATGGCCGGTAATGGTTTTCATTGCAAATCAAAAGAAATCTTTCTGTTCAGTGCAAACCTCAGTTTATCCAGCTGCTGCACGTGTTGGATGATGACTAGTGCAAAAGAATGAACGAGTGAAAGATGCAAGATTTTGTTAGCAGTCTTCAAACAGCAGAGCAGGGCATTCAGTCTGTCAGCTTCAGAATCTGAGAGATGAGGCCAAGAGTCCTTGGTGTGACCTGGATTGTGCAGCTTTCCAACGAAGACTTTTGATTGTCCAATTACGTTGGCCTGTATGGTCAGAACCTTTTTGGTCTATGCAATCATCTTCACGTAAAAATTTTCTAGAGGTTGGGATTCTCCACTCCTCTCCACTGTGAATAAGCACCAAAACATCAATCAGAGGGAATGTGGTGCCTACTATAACCTGTTTTGATAAAACAAAAAAGTGATTTCATACTTTTATGTGTAACTGATTCACAACTGATCGGTTAGTGATTTCATATACAACTGATCCACAGTGATGTCATATACTGATTTTTGTTTGTTACAGAATGGGTCATAAAATGCATTGAAGGTATGTACTTCGTCAGCTGTTTTACTGCCATTTGCCTGAAGCATAGCTTTGATTTTGACTAGTAAAGCATTTGAGGTTCATTATTTGTGCACACTATTTCTTTTAACCTAAAGCCTAAAATCAGCTTTTAGAGTTGCCTGTAGCAGAATTTGTCTGAACCACCTGTTCTAAGAAACACAGATATCTAAGATCTGGCAATCCAGCCTGTGTTTGCACATCATCTTTCTAGTAACACTTTTGTCCTTCATGAAGAAAAACTGCTGTAAAATTGAGGATTTCTTTGATAGCTCATATTTACATTTCTAAAAATCTAAACTACCTGTTCTAGACATGGGCTGTCCACTTGGCATTTCAGAGCAACCCTCAGAAACGTGGGCTTATTTTGGACATTTTTCTTAGAATTACAAGCACTTCATACAGAAATAATTTGGTAGGCTATGTGTTTGTATGTAGGAGCTGCACTCAAAGGACCTACAAAGAATTAATCATTCGCCTAATTTAGCCTGCAGGTTTTAGGGCTTATTGAATTTCTTGCAGTTGTTAGGGCTTATTGAATACTTCAGATTTCTGTGTTCAAATTCTGTCATGGTTCGAACAAGATCTACTAATATTAACTTCTAATGAACATTCTAATATGGGTGTTACATTCCTAAGAGGTCTTTAAATTTATATTTAATATTTCTACTTATTTCTACTATATGTAATATTTACTACTGCAATGCAGTAATAAAAAAGGTAGAGTGAATTTGAAGGTAAGCATTCAACGGCTGCTGTTAGTATTTAGTCTGCTTCTCTGGTCTTACTTATAAGATGCAGCATAAATTGTGGTCTTTACCTACATAATCATAGGCTCTCTTTTTCCAGCAGTCTTTTTCTCTTTCAATGTATAAGATGCATAGAGCTAGGGCAGCTGGTCAGTATTGATCTTTGTTTGGTGTGTGTATTCACTCCAGGATTCTTGCATAGTATCTAAACAAGTTGCTGAAAACAGCTTTGTTAATTTATTGTTTTGAGATTTCATCCTTGTCTTTTTACATTTCAGTACCCCGAGCAATTATGTGAGTTCAGATAGGAGAAAAATAACTACTTGCCTTGTATTGGTCCTATTAGCTTATTTAACCTGTGAGACCTTCCTCTGCAGTGGGGTTGACTCTGCTTCACAACCTAAAGCAGAATTGTATCTTCATTCACTTCTGAATTTCAGACTTGAGATCCTATCAACAAAAACCAGTGTGTTGCAGTTCAGAGTTTGCATAGGCACACGGAAGAGCACTGCACAAAATCATGGCTCTACAGTAGTCAGGAGAGGAAACTTGCTGTATATGGCTGTGGCCAAAGTCTTGGCCGCTGTCAGCACGAGGATAGTTGTTTTGAAGAGACCTCATTATGCAAGACTGGAGAGGATGGAAAACTCAACATATATTTTAAACATATATCAGTGATTGCATCTACACCTGTGCCTATTCCTGTATCAGTGTTGTCCTGGTTCCAAATGCTCCTCATTGTTTTAACAATCATGTAGCTCAACAGTCTCAGGAACAGGAGATTGAATGAGTTAAGAGTGGAAACAATTTCTCTGGGTGAGCTAGCAGTTAGTCCTGCCTTGGGAATCTTTTGATAAAGAATGGAAAAAAAAAAAGGTACAAAGCAGAACTCATGAGTGTATGTATAATTATTACAGTGTAATGTATTCCATGTAGGAAGAGGTGGTGTTTCGGCCCCAGGCTCATTGGAGAATATTAACACAGGTTGTAATGGGAAACCAGAAATAGGCCATCCCTGAAGTATAATTGAAAATATACTGCTAGTAAAGACTTCATGTATATGTAAAAAATTGATTACATACCCATTTCCAATTCCGAATATAATTTTCATTTCTTCTGAAATTATATTTCAAGGGCATTTGCTTTTCAGTTTATCTTGCTTGTGGATACCAACCCCTTCATTTGCTGACTCTTCATACAGCAGGACTTTTCAACAGCCAGTGAACTGGCCTTTGAATTGTTGGGAGGTGAAGTTTTCTTTGTCTTTTATGTTTACTTGTAATCAGCATGAGTGTAATGAACAGTATTTATTGTGTTGCAACTGTGGTTTTGTCTATTAAATAGGCTGATGCTCATATTTGTGGTTGACAACTTGTTTCCCTAGTAGGCAGGCTGCTTCCTGAGGTGATGATCCAATTTACATTTAGTGTGGGTAAGAAAGACCTGTCTGGAGCTCTGTCCAGGGAAGCTGTGTGGAGGACTTGCTTCTTAAGAGGTTAATGATCTGGAATTTCACTCATAATGCAAGATAATATGCTCTATGCGTTCTTTGTAAATCTTCTCACTGATCACAAAAATTTTTTGTTTGGTGTTCTAGAATGGTCCATAAACTTAACATACCCTGTTCTTTTAATTGGATGGAGAGTAATACTTCTAACTGGAGAAACCTGAATAGAGTAGTTGGTGCTACATGACAAATGACAGATTTTATACAGGAATTATACCTTGTCTTTATATGCACCGGCAGAGTGGTAGTGTAAACATGTGATACAAAACGAAGCTGATAGTACTCAGAATCAATTAAACTATTTCACAGAGACTACTAGTTTTAGATGACATCCTTACCTGAGATATGTTTAGTGTTTATTTTGCAAGCTAAAGCAGTTGTAGATGATTGACTTTGTCTGAGAGAAGGATGTGACTGAGAGCTTGATGAGAAGGATGGTGTTTCTTCAGCATTCTGTCAGCAGAACTGCCTGAATGCAAAAGAAAAGAGCAACATGTTTCACCCTCCACCCCCAGTCTGTTTGGTGAAGGGAAGAGTTAGTCATTATTAAAAGGGCATCCACTTAGTGTGGAGTATCACAGATACTTAAGATCAAGACGCTAATCTTTCCCATGTTGACAAGAGCAGCTTGCATTCACTAGGAAGTTACTATTAGGGACGATTAATTTCATAAATAAATGAGACTCAGAAGGATGAAAACACACACACAGACACACAGAGCAGAGCTTTAGTCTTTTTATACTGCTGCTGCTGATTCCTAGGTAAACATCTCTGCATCCTGGTAAAATCCTCTAATCCTTTTAGTGTTCTCTATAGTGTGAAAAGTAGGTTGAAGATCCCAGAGTACATTTTACAGCAATGCCTTCTAAATAAAACACTTCGGAGAATCTGGGATGTCCCTAGCCAGGCTCAGATACTGCTGGACAATTTGAAATTTAGAAATCTTTTGTACTGCCCCTAAAGTAATAGAACAAAAGCATGCTGGTGACATACTAATTGTGTAAAATTGTTTGCATAATGTGCAATCTAACCTGATAGTTTGACAAGAGGGTGAAAAGATATTTCTTTTTGGCTTGGCATTGGAAATTTCCCTGTGACTTCCATGGTCTGCAGCTGAAGGCTTGGTGGGCCTCTGTTAAGGAGCCCTGTCTGTTTTATCAGACAGCCACCTCCATGAATTTGGGAAAGCTAGCACTAAATGAATGGGAGTGAAGTTTGGCTGGTTTGGCTTCAGGTAATATTTAGGGTATCATAGCTAAGTGAAACAATATTGGTGAGAAAAAAAAAATAAAAATTTTAAACACATTGTTTCAGATGGAGAGAACAGGACTGAGGACACTTGATTGAATATAAATTATTTTATTTTGAAGGCAGAGGAATTAGTTATCTATTTGGGATGAACAAAATAAGATTTTCATGAATGTAGGAAATGAAAATATAGATATTTGTCTTTATATGCTTGGATTGTGTGTGACATGGAATAAACAGAATTCATAAGCAAACATTTTCTGATGGGTAAGTAAAAGGGAAAAGTGCATACGTTTGTTTGTTGGGTAGTTGAGTTTTTTTAATAACTTTGAACCAAGGTTGTCATGTGAAAAACATGGATCTCTGATGTATTTGACTGCTAAACAGGTATTCTTTCATTTTAATTTGTACTGCATGGAGCAATTCTGCTCTATTACTGTTCTTCCCCTGGGACAAATAGCAAGTCATTGAGATATACATGGTAAACACTTCATATCTCCCAAAGCTAATTATAATTGCCTCAGTAAATTGCAAGTTATGGGCTTGAATAGAGGGGTAAAGTAGCCACCAGAACTTTTTGCTGAGTTCATTGGTCATCAAAGAAATTGAAGGACAAATAAGAATTGCATGAGATACAAAACGAGCAACTTGGCCTTTTTTTTTTTTTCCCCTTATTTTTGTTTGTCTTTTGCAATTAAACTGATGGAGTATATTCAGGCATCAGAACTGTTCTCCCTTACCACAAGAGTTTGCAGCACAAGGTTTTTATGCCTCAGTTGGAAACACAGACTAGCTAAATTCAACTTCTAAAGGTGTACAAGTGATAGGCAGAAAGGAACAGCAACTTGTATGTACCTCAGTTTTTAAAATCTGCTTTCAGAAGGACCATTTTAGATGCCGTTCCTGAACAAGTAGGTCTTAAAGTTAAACTCCAGTTAACTCCAGTCCAGAGTTTTTGAGGAAAACACCACCCACACTCCTGTGTGTGGTTCTGGCCGGTCCTGTGTCCTTGGGGTGGCAGGGCTGGCTGGAGGAGAAAGGGCTGGGGACCTTCTCCAAGGACAAGTAAAGAGGCAGGTCCTTGCAGCTGGTGGGAAGCAGGAACTGGTGTGTGGAGGCAGATAAGCTTGCCAAGCCTCTCCCCTGGAGGGATGTTGGTTGAATGGGCTGTGATAAGCTCATCTCAGCCCTCCCCGGGAGAGATACCCCTCAGATGAGGCTGTTGTCCCTGGTCATGGTGAGATTGCGTCATGCTCTGGATACCCATGTAGATTCTTTCTAACACTTTGGTCTTTCCCTTTTGGTACCACCCTTGCTTTCCCCTATAAAAACCCCAGCTTCTGCCCAGTTCAGGAGGGAGCTGTTGTCCCTGGCCCCCTTCACAGGGTGCTGAATAATAAAGGCTATCCCTGTGGAATTGCCACACGACTGTCCTGTCTCTCTCTCTCTGAGTCGGCCTGGGATACCCTCACAAAGCAGAGCTGAAATCACTACTAAGAGCTGAAATCACTACAAAGAGCTGATCACTTGCAGCCACAGGCTGTGCCCACCTTGCTGAGGTTACCTGGCGGCTGGAGGACTGCCCAAGACCCCTAGCAGGCTGTCTCTTGCAAGACCTCTCTTTGGGAAGATTGCGGCATTCCAGGTCAGACCAACAGGCCCCTGGCTGGCCACCAACACCGGTTCACAGCTCCAGCGCTCCCATGACAACTCCTTCATGGCAGTTTCCCACTTGCACTGGAGATCCTGTCCTTTCATTAGATGTGGAGCCTGGAGATGGATGAGTGTTGTCCTTTTGCCTACAGGCCCTGGCCTGTGTACTGTGTGGTGTGGATGATGTTTTTTTCCTAGGCTGGATCAAGTGCCTTTTTCTGTTCCTTGTCTTGCTGTCAGCTTAAAGCAGTCTCTCCCAGCTCTCAAGGTTGCTTGTCTTCATTCACCACCAGCTGACCATCAGGAAGTTGTGAACAGTCCTGGGGTATCTGTGGTCAACCTGTGCCCACATTTTGGGGTCTCTGCTGTTTCCCTGTTGCTAACCAGGCCAACAGGCCAGAACTGGGTGCTGCAGAGGCAGCACAAGGCACAGTTAGCATCAGGCATGTGGCCTCTTTACTAGTGATGGCAGCATGATTTGCAAGTACCACGCGGAAATTCAATGATATGCTAATCCTCTGGACCTCCTAAACTTTCATAGCATACTATTTGGGAGTTTTTTAGTTGTTGATTTTGGGTGGTTAGTTGGTGTTATATTTTGGGGTTTTTTTTAAACCTGTTAAGTCCTGTGTTATGCAAATGGACTTCCACAGATGATGCGTTCTGCTATATCATCTCTTCATTTGTAGTATTTCAAAGATCAAGGAATTTTGGTGATGTTTTTTCATGCTATAGTTGAAATCTGTGAGTTTTGATCCTGTGGCTTAGCGGCCTTGGCGTTTTGCTGGTAGCTGTCTTTGCATGTAACACTTGGTTTAGATGGCTGCTAGTTTTAATTCACACATATATCAGACTAAATTATTTATTGCATAACAGTAATTTTTTATAAAAAAAGCTCACACAAAAGTGCGAGATTTTCAAGTAGAATGGAAGCCAGTTCTTAACAGAGTCAGTAATAAATCCATATCTAATGCTGATACAGAAAGAGGCTGTTTATTGGTTTCCATGTCATTGAACAAGCAAGGAATCCTGGTCTTCAGCAGTCTGTGCTTGCTATGCATCCTCCTGTGGTTTTGTTCAAAGACAGTATGAAGTGATTTCAGGCTATTCTGCATCAGTGTAACTGCTTGTATGGGGTTTTTAGGTTGATAAAACAAAGCATCAATATATGTCAGAGCCAGTTCCCTGAGAGTACAGAAGCTTAGATCAGAATTACAGAAAAAGTTGCTTCTTTCTTTATATTTTAATTATTATTTTTGGAGTGCTGTTCTTTGGATTTACTAAGGGAAAAATGACCACTGCTGAGGAGTGTTGAGTGTGACACTGTTGAGGAGTGTTCTTGCCAATGGTTAATGTAAAAATATTTGAATATTATTGAATTTGATTTTAAATACACTTCAAATATTTTGAATTTGAGATGCTTGATTCAACTTTGAGACAGAAATTATTTGGTCTCTAAGGGCCTTTCCAAGCATGAGGCATTTTTTCCAGTAGAGCCTCTAAATGACACAAGTGGGCATCGGGGAATAATGCAAGATGAAGCAATATTGCCATGATAGTGGAGGAGGAAATGCTTATATTAATGTTCTTTTTTACTCCTTGGAACAGCATTTACTTCAAAAGGTAATGTGCAGGTTGCCATTACATCTCTTGGTTCCAGTTCACTGCATTTTGCATAACAGTTTAACCAGAATATTCTCTGTATTCAGACACACTAGGGTAAATCAGATGCTGTAATCAGCTATGACTTGATCTAAGATTCTACTAAATTGAATTCTCTATAGTTTTCTGAAGGACTGAAAAGTGCTATTGCAGAAGGTGAGAATTGTTCTGAGAGGAATAGAAGAAGAAAAATGTGAGGGAAAAAAGCAGGTTACTGGTGTCTCTGATTTGAGAAGTAGAGAAAAGCTCATCTCCAGAGAGAGTAACTGAGGTGACAAATGCAAATTGGTACATGAAATGTATTTTGTGCTGTTTGTGTGCTTGATTTTTAGCTGCACAACTAGTAAAAGCCTCAGGAACGGAGAGTAGTTTGTTTTGAATCATAGATTAATTTCTTTAAACAAAATAATCACTGTATTCTATGTTGTTGAAAGAATTTTAACTTTTAACTGTAGAGAAAGCTTTCTATTTGTTCCTGTAGTTTTAGGGAACTTCCAAATAAATACTCAATTTTCAGAAGTGACTTATTTTTAATTAATAACACATTTGAGGAGATTTAGCATTTGTTTTTACAGAACTATTAGTCCAAGGTTCCTACATTCCTTTCTTTGTGTGGCCTGCTTAGTGTGACATATTTGAACAGGTTTTTTTGCTGTCGAGTGCCTCCATCTCTAATATGTAAGTGCTTATACCTGCAAATTGGGTGGCCTGATTTGTGTAAAGTAACTGTACTGCATGAGAGACTGGTCCAGAAAAAGAATGGGATTTTAAAAGCCGGTGAGAGGTGTGTTGTTTTGTTAAACAATATGCTGATTAAACAGCTAACCTCAAATACAATATTTTACAAAAACCAACAAAAAGATGGCCCCATGCAAAAAGAAAGATTGAAAATCCGGGCCAAGAAGCTGGGTTTGTGTTATGCAAGAGATATGTTGAGATTTTTGTCTAACCAAGCAACTTGTGGCTGAGATGCAAACTGGACCTGGATACCTGTGTCTTAGGCATTGTAACTCCAGGGGAACTTATTTTGGCTGTAATGTTTGCCCTCCTGCTGCTGAGTTCCACTTTTCTGTAGGATTCCTTAATGGCCTCACAGTCAGGCTGGGAGTGGCTGCAAAGTTCCTTTCAGCATTTGGTGGTGGCATTGGGAAGGGGAGCACTGGCAGGAGGTGATGGTGGTGGGAGGTGGCGTGACAGGGGCTCAGGAAGGTCTCCAGCAGTGCTCTGGGTGGTGCTGGGCTGGTCCAGCAGTGGCTGAGGGAGCTGCTGGAATGTGGGTTTGGGCTTAGAGTGAACAGGGAATTGCATTTCCTGACTTTTGGATCAGATAACTGTTTTTATCTCATCCCTTGGTCATATGAATAACAAGGAGGATGACCTCTCCAGAGCACGCGTATATTTGGTGTGGCTCTGTGTAGTTCAGAAGTTGCACAGCTGGATGTTTCTAAACTTTTAGTTTTAGAAAAGAGTTCATTTTTGCCCTCTGTCTCAATAGCAAAAGGACTGAATTTTGAGCCCAGTGGGAAATGTGGCAAATGTTTTAATTGCAGGAAGCAGTGTTTTGATCTGAGCTTCGTAGATGTATGTTTTTAACAAGTCTGACCTTTGGCTGAGTTTTGTTTCTGGGTTTTTTTCTGAAGAAGAGCTAGATATTTAAAACCTATTACCTCCTTTTCAAAAATGAATTAAGCTCTTACAGAGAATTTTGAGATGTAACTTTGGCATCTGTTCATTGAATCAAATGAATATTAAAAAATTCCTAGCTAAACCACAAATAGTTACATGTGAAATACTAGAAAGAAAAGCAGCTGAAATGCTTCCAAACACATTTTTAAAATTTATGTTTGTTTTTATTTTCCAGCTTCCTTCAAAAATCTTTAGTACAGGTTATGTTCAATGTTCAAAACCAGTTAAGTTCATCAGACTTTTAAAATTTGCTACTTGGTTTTTAATGATTTAGTGAATATAAAAATAGAATTAAATGTTAGTAATTTACTTAACACAGCTTAGATGTGGCAACCACTGATACTGGTGGGACTGAAGTTTCCGATTGGAGTCAGCTGCCTGCCGTGGTGCATCAGGGCCTGTTTAGTCACACACATGGCACACATGGACACGAGCCACACACTGTTTGTTTGTTAGCAGCATAACCTCGGGGGTTTGCGTACAGATACTCTGCAGACAAAAATGTTGGAAGGGGCTGGGAAACCATCACCCTTTCGCTTTCCGCTTCCTCTCCTTTCTCACACCCTCAGCCTTTATGCTGGGAGATTCTGCCAATATTTCTCAGCTCTCTCCTACTCTCTGGGGTTGCAGTCAGCCTAAGATCTGGCAGGTTTATTGCTGATGTTTCTTTTTTTCAAGTTAATTGCAAACAGCCTCATTAGTATCTTGTTTGGTGATTATGTCAAATTGCTGGTTTTTTTAATTTTGGAAGGTTCTGGTTCAGAGTCCTTTTTTAGGGGCTGATCTCCCAGCATTAAGGTGACTTTGAGCAGAGATTCAGGTTGTGTTTTGTTCCCGAGAATCTGGAAATAGTTCTGAGTTCTAAAGTATGGGAAAAAATATTTTAGTGGTATTTGTTTATGCTAATGCTGCAATCAGCACACACCTTGTTTTGTTTACTAAGTATCTTCTGACGACTGCAGATGTTGTTTGTTTTGATTGCGAGACATGTAAGTGTTGGTCCCTGGGAGACTGCTCTGTGAATTTGCAAACTGATAAAACCTGTAAAATGTGTTAGTTGTAGAGATCATCTTATCTGCTAAATGGTTATTTGTATTTAGCTGATGAATGAATGCAAATCAACAATATGAAGACTTAAAAGCCTTTTATATACATAGATATAAAAATGATTGTTGATTGACTTGCATAAGACCATCAAGAAATTGTGTAAGATCTAACAATGACTTGGAGAAAAACAGCTGTTTATAATAAAATGGATATAATCAGGAAAACCTTTGTTTGATTTTTCCCATCTGGTCACTTCTGTTACTACAAGGGGAAGGAACAAAGGGGTTTGTTTATTTTAGGGCATTGGAAAGAAACAGCAAGTCTCAACCTTCTTGCCCTGCATGGGAGTTATTTGCTGCAGAGGTAGCATCTTCTCTAACCCTAACACAGAAATGGCCTGCAGAGAGCTGAACTGGTCAAGGCACAGTTAGTTAGGTTGATTCTCCCTGTTGAGAATTGAATGGCTGAGTTTTCACTAATCTTAATAGAAGCTGGGGTAGTTGTTATTACCTTAGGATCAAATACCACATGCCTAAATCAAAATTTAATGAGAAACCGGAATGGAAGTTCAAGGGTTATTTATCTAGACATTAGTTTTTTCTTCTGAGTGGAAATACTTATTTTCTATTCTTAGCATAGAAAACTGGATAAACTAGAGGGAATGTGTTACTGTGACTATAATAGCAAGAGTGAAGTGATAAAAAATGGTACATGCATGGCAAAGCAAACCAGAGCTGTTTGAAGAGGGTCATGGCAATTTTGGTAAAGGGATCAGGAGTTAGCATTAGGAATGGATTGAAACAAGCTTTGTATTTTCAGTTTTGGTTTTATCTCCTCCACACAGTGTTGTGACAGCTCATCTAAATACCACCGTTTGGATTTCTGGTCTTTCTCTTTACCGTGTGTTGTTTTCTCATTATCCACATGGAGTTTATTTCATAAGAATAAATCACAAGAGTAACGGTTGCTGTGTGATGATGTGGGTCACTGACTTTCCTTGGACACGTCTGGAAAAAGACCTTGTCTTTTATCTTAGTAAGCACCTCTGCTCTGCTTTGCAAAGGTTATCCTGCAAAATGTTATAGAAGACACAAATGGCAGGCTTTTGCATCTAGATGTAGTGCCTGCTTCTACGTACAAAGTCTGCAAAAGACATCACTGTCTGTTGATGTAGCGAGAGACAATATATTTGCTATTTAATTTGCCTGTTTGATTTCACAGAGACATTCCATCTTCCCCTGCTATCTGAAGCACAAAAGAAAGCCACTAAACTGAGAAAAAAACAAAATCATTTAATCTGATACTTGTTTCTAGAGAATGCCACTTCAGTTGTTCTAACAAGTGGCCAAAATGGGTCTTGTTGGATGGAGTTAAGCTGGAGAGGGAGTGAGACAAAATGGCATAACTGAATCATGGAGAGAATGTGTTTTTTATGAAATGGCTCAAGAGACAGTTCAGACCTAGGTAGAGGGGTGCTGAACAGTGTTCAAAACCCAGCTTCAAATGTGTCTATGTTCATTTGCATTTGCTGTCTGGTTTAAATTGTAATCTCTGCTACGTAAAGACAAAGTTTTAAAGCAGCATATCTGGTTTTAACCCAGTAACCAAAGACCACAAAGTAATTTAACTTCTATTACTCTTGGAAAAAATTTGAATACTTGCTGGCTTGTGGTTTGGATGTGAAACATACAAAAATAGTGTTATTTTTTCTCATGTCAAATCTGGTTTTTTTCATATTAGTAGGCATCCGATTTTGTTCTATTATATAATGATTCTTCAGACAGGCAGTAAGAGACAATTAGCTCTTGAGACATAGTTTATTTAACTTGATAATTTTGTACTAATGCAAATGCCTTTGCATTATGTGATGTCAACTCATCAAGGTAAAAATGAAATCACTTGAATAAGTGATATGAGGCCTTTTCTTATGTTGCTAGAGTTTGTATGAATCTGGGATTTCTAACTCTTGGAGACAGCAGCTGTGCTTTTCTGTAGGCGTTAACTTGCATCAAACGGAATTATGTGTAGCTCCTAATGCATAAAGTACTTTCTGTCTGCAACTTTATTTTTATCCTCATGTGTCTTCTCTTATTTTTTCCCAAGTCAAAACTTCAAGGAAACCAGACAAATTCATCAGAATGCATCTGAAAGTGAAATGCACAAAATTTATGGGATGCAATACTATGGAATTAAAGCATCTAGCACTAGTTGCCCTTCTCTTTGTTCTGCTCCCTTGCCTCTGTCATCCCACCAAGTGTTGAGGCAGCAGGAAAATTAACTTTCTTTCTTTTAACATAAAAATATCTCATTTTATTGCTGAGCGGTAAAAATCAGTGGTGTTTTGAAAGGTAGAGATTGACACCTATAAACAAGTATCATTTCAAGGCAATTGGGAGAAATTTTCTAACAGTTTTTTAAAATGTGGAGTCAGAGTGCAGAGTATGCAAAACACTACAAAAGTACTGGACTTAAAATTATTCAGCCAACTTTGAGGGTATGGTAAAAACAGATGGTTGGAGAGTGTGCTGATATTCCTCTTTTGGCTAAAATGAGACAGCTCGTACTCAGATACCTGGTGCCTCTCATCATGTACAAAACTAGCAATGGTGGGCTTGATACTTCAATACCAGAAGATAAATAAGCTTTAAGACAGATTACTTGGCACAGTTAAATCATGTGGTGGTCGCAAATGTCTCAGCAGATCAGTCTTGGCAAAGTAACTTTGAGTTTCCAGCAGCTTCTCCAACTCCATATAAAGCCTTTCATATTCTGCTGAGCGCCCCTAGTAATGGAGTGAAAAACAAGCAAACATTCAGAAACTGGATTGACTGTTAAGGTGAAACTGTCCAAATTTCAGGGAGGTGTCAATGATGCTTTCATAGCAAGTAAACTTGTGTCAGTTTCTTTTTTGTGTTTTTTTTTCTTTTCTTTTTCCCCCTCTCATGGGAAATCTTAACCACTTGCCTTTAATTCCAGATGACAGGTTGTTATCAAACAGCTGTTCCTGGTAGCTTGCTGTAGGTGACTGCTTCTTCCACCCTAAGCTGGGCAATATTTAGCACAAGAGGTTTAGAATTTGCACCTAATAAAGTCAGCTGATTGCAAGAGACACTTTTAATTTTAGCCAGAGAAAGAAGCTTTGGGTTCTTCCTGAGCTTTCCCTTTTAAAACATCACAGGGGTTATCTCAGGTTTTAATATGGCTTTGGTGCACTTGCAGACAGACAGGATTGAAAAATTGAGCATGTGAACTTAACAACAAAGCTCCTGTCATGCAGATATGTTGTCACATTAAAAAAACAACAGGAGAGAAATACAATTCCTATAAGTAAATGCCTTCTCAAAAGAGTGTTGTGGTTGATACACAGAATATCTGGATTATTTAAATGAATTGTATGGTTTGTTTGATTTTTTTTCTCTTTCTTTGTGTATAATTTTGTTTGTAGATTAGGCAGGTATTCTTGTTCTGACAGTTCTGGTTCATTTTCCAATTTGTATGACACCGGTATTCACCCATGGTTGCATGAACAATATTACTGATGGGTGCTGCATAACAGTGTCAGTACTATATGCTTTTAAAAAGGAATGGAGAAAGTTTGATGATATTTATTTGCCTTTAATTTAATCTATTTGAATAGTATGTGAAATTTGAAAACAAGCTACTTAGGAAAGTAACTTAAAGAAACTATTTTCCTTTTTTTATATAGTTGTATTGTTAATTAATGATGAGTTTCAAGTTCTATGGATTTTTTTATTTCCAGTTAGAAGGAGGTTGCTGAGTGTACATGAGTGTCAGGAGGTACATGGAAAACCAATGTACTGATAAAGGACTTCATTCAATCATACCTTTTCCTCTCATTTTGACATGTGAAAACTGTAAATTAACTAATTCTTACAAGTGCTTTGCAATCCAACTCTGATGATATTTAAATATGCTTTTCAATATTGATTCCTGCCAGTGCTTCATGTTTAATGTGGCATTTGAGTTGGCATGAGTTGGCATGAGTGGGGTACTCTGGATTGATAAGAAAGAGTGAAAATGTCCTTGAGACAGGTCTGATTCTGTCAGGGAAGTGGTCAACTGAAAAGATTTCTTGGAATTGTAGAAATGTAGCAAATGTTTTGAAACTTGCAGTTCTTATTGTTTAGATTGGAAATGTTAAGCATATTTTTAATAGTCTCCTTTTCTACTATTAAAGCATTATGGTAAAATAATTGCATTCCTTTCAATCCATTTTAGACCTTACATGATTTCCACTATGAGTAAAAATAAAAGTAACAGTTGTTAAAATAATTGTCAGGAGTTTTTTTCTCCAGGAATTTATTTTCTACAAAGCTAAATTGTTAAATTTTATAGAAGGCAAATTTCTTTTATTGCTCTGACTATATTTGAACAAGATGCTTAATCTAATTGTTCCTAGTATTTGTTTCACCCGACAACAAACAGAGCAAAGAATGAGTGCCAGTGCAGCTCATTGATCTGATAATGAGAGGTGCTCATTATGTGTCCTGCTTCCTGGTCAGGTCTGTCAGCTCTTCAGAGCTGGTGCTTCTAGAACTGTCAGGGCTGGTGTGCTGCATAATGGATGAGCCTGAACTGATGGAGGCAGCAGGTGCTCTAGTAATAGAAAAGAGCAGTGTTTATTATTGTTGTATGCATCATCAATTCTCCTCCCTTTTTCCCTCTGCTTTCTATGTCCTCCAAACAAAGGCTGCCTATATCTGCAGCAGCAGGGGAGAAAAGAGCAACAACTTACCCTGTGTAACATTGTTGAGTTTTGTCTCAGGGGCAACCTTGTAAATAGGTCTTGATTTGATGCTGGAGATCTGTGAATGGCATGTTTACCAGCGCAGGGGACAACAGTATTGATTTATGAATTCCATTTACCAGAAAACTCTTACTGGTTACTGTTACTGTTATTTGCAACTGCCCTATTCTAGCTAAATCAGATGAATGAAAAATGGCTTTCAATCTAGTACTCAAAATGCACTGCAAGATCCCTAGCTCCTGTGGGAGCAATTCGCTGAAAGACAGGTCTATACATTCTTTAATTGGGAAAAATTGTAATTTTTTGGATTGGGAGGATGACAGAGAAATAAATAGAGGTTCTTAGTTCTGCTTAAGATACTGATGACTCTTGGAAGTGTCTTTTCAAGAGTAAGCTCTGATCTGAAATCTTACAGAAGTACTTCCTTTTCTATTTGTAGGCAGTCAAATCTACCAACATCTCATGTCCGTGTGCTCTAAGACATCAGTTGATCCTAGCTATTCTGCAGTGTTTCTCTTGTCTGGAGCATTAATGGCAGTCACTATTCCCTTTTACACATCCTTCAGGATCTGGGTCAAAGGGGCCATGGAGCAGAGTTGGGGAGAGGAGAAAACCAGTTTATTCCAGTAGAGGCTGCAGTAGGTTTTCTATCTGCTTGTAATGTCATTATAATTTAGAGAGAACTAGTTGTTGTGTTTCATCATACCTTTCTATTTAGTTTCTGGTGGTTTATTCACTTATGGCAACGTTCTTTTTGTGACTGTGCTGTGTTTTCATACCAGCTGGCAACTAAGCACCACACAGCTGCTCACTCACTACTCCCCTGCAGGAAGATGGGGGGAAGAGATCTGGAAATGTAAAAGTGAGAAAACTCATAGACTGAGATAAGTATAGTTTAATAATTGAAGTAAAATAATCCTACATTGTAATGAATAGGAAAATAACAAAGAGTGATAAATAAAACCCAAGGAAAGCAAGTGTTGCAATAGAAAACAATTTCTCACCAACAACCTGCCAATACCCAGCCAGTCCCCCAGCAGCAGCTTCCCCACCAACCTTCCCTCAAGTTGTGTTGCTGAGCATGATCCATATGGTATGGGATATCCCTTGGGTCAGTTGGGATCAGCTGTCCCGACTGTGTGCCCTCCTAAATTCTTGTGAGTCTAGTTTTATCCATGCTTGGTAGCCAAATGTTGTCCAAAAACTGGCTTAGCTGGAAAAACATTCAGAGTGTGAATGCGTTTCCTTAACTCTGTCTCTACAGAGGCAACGGCAAAGTAGATCTACTTCCAAAGAGTTATTAATAAAGGTCTCAAAAGTGTATGACTGAATTAAGGTTAGCCTCCTTTCTGTAGGAGTAGATAATTTTTCTTCCATCTGTGATTTTTTTAATGCACTGTTTTTCCTGTTTAGAACTACCTGCTGGTAATTCTGTGATTTGTTTGCAAGTGAGTGCAAAATGATGGCACACAGACCTGTTCCTGCTGAAGAATGTGCCAAGAGAGGACCCAGAGTACAGAGGAAACATCCAAGAAACTCAGATATTGTTCTCAAAAGCATTGTGGTTTACCTCTTTCCCTTTTATTTGAAAGGGGCAAAGTTTTGCAGAGTCGTATTGATAGCAGATAGAATTACGCCTTTCAGCAGTGTTTGTATGACACATCTCTATTCCCCATGGACAGTTTCCTGCTTTGCTTGCTCTGGGCTTCCAGGCTTATTGTCTGGAAAATCAAGTTTTAAATGCCTTGCTGAGCTATACTTTTAGATATATATAGAGAGATATATTTAAATTGCACAGACTGTAAACGGGACACTTTACATGTGGACTTTCTTTGAAATGACTTGATGGTATTAAATTTAAAAGCTTCAAGGTAGACTGGTGCCTACTGATGCTCATCGTTGGCATTTCAGAGGCTTCACTCAGACCTAAGACACTGAGTGTCATCTTTAAATGAATGGTTAAATTTATTATTGTTCTGCTCAAGTGAACACTCAGTTTCTTCAAAAAGGGAAGCTGGTGTCTCCTACCAGACATTTTTCATTGCAAAATCTCAGTAATAGTACTGAGCTTTGGTAGTCTCTCTGATAGTGGTTAATGACAGGCTGAAGTGCTTCCAGTGCTGGGCCTCTCTAACTTGGAGCATCTCATATGTTTGTATTCCTGTCTCTGTGCAGCTTTAAATGTGTGCAGTTTTAAGGTTGTCTGCCAAGATGTACATTCCTGGCAGAAAGAAACACACTAGTGTCAAAAACTGCTTGTCCAAGAACTAGTGCAGTGGTCTTGTAAAACATAAATGCAGCAATTAATGTAAAATAGGTTAAAGCAGTGTAAAGTGGGGATTAGCAAATCTAGATACTGCAGTGATCCTATCATCTCCTACAGAGCTGTTGATCTCTGCTTTGAGGGTGAGACAAGATGCTGAGTTCAAGAGGAGTTTGCTGTCTGTGTTGTGTTTTGCTCTGCCTTTGCAGCTGTAACTGACAGAGCTTTAAACTCTTCTGATGCAGGACTGTCCAAACGTTCTAGAGCCGGAGGAGAGAAACTAGAGGGTTTTATTAACAGATGCTTCAGTTTCAATGTATAGATGGTACAGCATAAATCTTGGAGGAGCAGTTTTTCAAGAACATGAGATACTAGACCTATGAAAAGGAGTAAAAGGATAATAAAATGTCTGTTTTAATTCTTTGCTCTTTTAAAGATGGCCAGAAACCCAGTTTCCTGTTCTGCTGGACAGCTGCTAATGCAATCAGCCTAAGACAAAGGAAAAAAATTCTCCCATCCTTGGCTAGAAAACATCTTTGACTTGATGGTAAAATGTGAGGCAAATAGGTATTGGTGGGACAGCTACTCTGTGTTCAGTACCCAGAGCTGGAGTTATCTCCCTCCATCAATACTGATTCCAGCTTCAAGAAGGATTAGTTAGGGAAAAAATAAGAGCTGAATCAACAGTTTCTGCTTTTGAGCCTAGTTTCCTATATACACTTTTCTTTCTGTATGTAACCGAAGAGGTACAATAAAAGGCAGTGTGAACGCTTGTCTGTCCATGGAAAGCCCCAGGGAATCATACAAAAAGCAAATTCATGATAACTTTAATTAGCCTTGCATTTGTTAGTGAGCAGACTGCTTATTTAGCCTGGTTGGGTAAGAAAGCAAGACCTTGGGAAAGGGTGCTCATGATAGTAATTACCAGTTATCTGCTCCTCTTCCCTTCAAAGGTGCAGGAACTGCCACTGTGTACTGTTTTGCCCCTAAGCAGGAGAGGTTATGCAGTAGTTAAAAGGACAGCTGAACAGGGAGCTTTCTCCAGGCAGTGTAGGGGGTAAGGCCAGACTCTCCAGACAGACATGACTAGATTAAATGAGGGCCTTGGACTGAGGAGGTGGATGCTTGTCTTCCGGTCTCTTGTACCTGTTGACCTCACATCATATGTGCTCCTCTGATTTCTGCTCTTCTGACCGTCTGCATGGAGTCTTGTTTTTACAGAAAAGAGCAAACAGCTAAAGAATGTATCGTTATGGTAAAGACATACCTTCCACCAAATACAAGTTATTTTCCTGAAATAGTGCTTCATCTTCCTTCTCCCCAGTCAAGAAGTAGGATGAACACTTTACTGATAAATCCATGGCAAAAACCTATAATTCTCCCCTTCTTTAATTCCCATCAAAACTAAGAAAAAGATGATGGATCCCACAGTATAGAAAATAAAGGATTAATTTTTTTTAATTATTCCTTTTTTTTTAGCAATAAAAAGAACCTAAATTGAACAGTTGATTAAAAACACCCTAGGGTGGTCTGTCATGTCTCTCGTCTGGTGCCTAATTTTGATAACACTGGAGATAAGAGTCTGGTTGCCCATAAAACAACAATGCGGTGCCAATCTACTGACTGTCAAATACAAATTGGATGTAACAGATGACCTGATGCTAGGTGAAGCTTTCAGGGCATCTGCTGCAGCCAAGAGAAATCTGACAGAAGTCGCTTTTAAGTTCCCTTCCTGCTCTTTGCTCTCTTTCTTCACAAAATGTTCAGCCTTGACTGAAATGTTTTCTGCCCCACCCTGCCCCAAAGGGAAGGCTGCAATATCTAGCAATGCACCTGGAAATGTATACAAACAGCATTAGGGAGGGGAGATGAAAAGGAAGCTGATTTTACTCTATCATTAAATTTTAACACTCCTTAGCAGCTTGCCAGCCAAACGGGATTATACTACCAGATGTCCTGGCAGAAATGCACACGGCTCTGCAAGATCATAAATCCAAGCAACGTATGGCAACCCTGCATGTTTAATACTACTGTTAGCAATGCAGTGTGGAAAGCCCTGGTGGTGGGCAGGATTTAGCAAGGACAAAATCTTCCCAGACTTAGCTTTAAAGCTTTAGGTAGGGTAATAGCTGCTGGTGGTGTTGGTATGTACTACTCTTTTAGTATTTTTTTGTCATGTCTGCTAAACAAAATACTATCTGAACAAGTTTAGTCTATACTTCAAATATGGGTGTCCATTCATAGGATCATGTCCTCATTAATCTATGCAAGGGATCGGAAAAAAACCCCAGCTGTTGTGGGTTTCTTAGTTGTTGTTCCCTTCATGGAAAACAAAAGGCAGTGACTAGAGCCCTTAGTAAATAAATTATTCCTTTAGTGAGGACTTAGAATTGGGCGCACCAGAGGGGAATGTGTTTGTATCAGTGAATGTGGTGTTTCCATGCTGTATGTTGACACCAAACTGTCAGCTGACCTGATCAGCAGTGTGGCAGAAGGGAATTTAAAGCAAATGGGGGGAATATGCTATTTTATTCTATTGCAGGTAGAAAAAGTGAAGTTTATATGAAGTATAAAAAAAGCGAGTCAGCTTTTTGTCTCATTACAGAATAATATGAGGGTAAATAGTCAGATGAAAAGAGCAAAAGGGACTTCAGCACAGGTAGTTAACTTTGCAAATTGCAGTTAAACTTAAGTGACCAGAAAGTGGAAGACCTAAAAATAATGTCAAGTGCTTTCTTTGCAGAATTATCTTGCTACCCAAGTGTAAAGTCTCCCCTCATTCTCCCATATATTATTTAAATTTTCAGCTTCTGCATCACAGAATTTCAGGTGATGCATTGCTGACCACATTAGTCATTCTGAGCTCGTGCTGGGTTTGTCCCTGAGAGTAGAATTACGCACTACAGATATTTGTTTGCTCTTTTGCTGATTTCAGTAGTAAATGACCTCAATACTGTAAAGCCTTGGAAGGCTTTGAGCAGAGTGCTTGTTGTCATTCAGCTTTCCTGGAAGACAGGTATGTTAGACCAGTGGTTGTTTCCCCTGGAAAACTCCATTAATACAATCTTCAAGTTTCTGTGGGCTAAATCAACTAACTTCCTAGTATTTGTAATAAAGCTGTTCACATTGCTGTGGAACAGCTGGTTTACTGGGACTGCTTTACATTGCTATGATTTTAGCAATTTAAACACCTCTGTGACATAGAGAGGGAACTCATGCCTAGATGGTGTGCTGTGCCCACTTTTGCAGACAGAGACATTGCATGGTTGATAGGCAGCCAAACCAGGAGCCAGTGAAGGGTCTCCAGGTTCCATCACACTATCATAGCAATGTGGTGCAATTCTGGGCTGCAAAGGTGAAGCTGGCTTTATCTGGTCAGGGTTGTTTAGTTCAGAAATCTCCTGCCTATGGTATATGAAAATGGAATTTAACTTGCGTATTCATCCTATTAACTCAGATTATAACTCAGAAACAGGGAAGTAGGAATTCATTACTCTAGAGGAGCCAAATCCTGATACCCTAAAAGCTGTCATGCTTCCTTTGGTGGTTTGTGCTCCCTGTTGCTTGTACAATCCAATGTTTTGTATATACATACCTGATTATTACAGTTTAAGCCTTACTTTTATATCTTCCTAGTTAAGTAGCAGGGCCTGATTTTTTCATTTAAGAAAAAAAATATTTAGAGGAAAATAATGGTTGCACAAAATGGAAAGGCAGCATATTCACATACAAAGAAATGAACAGCTTATGAAACTCTTTGAAAATCTTCCTCTCTTTACTGTCATTCTTCATAAGCTCTCAAAAACACGTAATGAGAAACAAAGACCTCTTCTTGCTGTGTCTCTAATTTTTTTCACTGCATAACATGGCAATTTCAGATGTGCGCATAGAAAATGAAACTAAGTGTTTGCAGTGCGTTGTCCCTGATGACCAAGTGTTTATTCAACTACTTATAGCTTGTTGGCCGAGATAAATTTCACCTGAGGCCAGCATCTGTTCACTAATTTGTCACCTTTTCTTTTTCATGCCCCTAAGCTGTTTTGACATGAGAGGCTTTGCAAGCTGCATCTAAGGGAGCACCAGCAGCAATATAAAATGCAAGGAAAACAATGTAAACTGAAGCTTTGGGAAAATAAAGTTGTACAATGTGGCAATGGTTAGCGGCTGGATGACAGCCATCCTTACCATGTGTAACTGCAGAGAACAAAAGAGTTAATCAGCAACAATATAATATATACCAAGTGTTACTGTATGCAAATATGTATTAAAGTTGTTGCCATGAAAAACTTCTATTACTCATTTTAGGTTCATTTTCTGTTGTTAAGTGACAGGGAAACTGAGAAATGCACCCGGCACTCAAATAATCGCCCTGCTTGCGACACTTGTAGCTTTTTACAGAGAAGAAAACATCATCCAGATGATGAATGAAAACAGCGCCTCCTCACATAAATGAAGCACACACTAATAAATGATACTGTTTTGCTTCTGTTCTCTATTTTTAATTTCCAGTATGACAGAGAAATGCAGCTTTTTTCCACTCAGCTTTATAGAACTTATTAAAGAAGTGGGAGGCTATTCCACTAATCATTAGCAAGATGCAGTTTGTGTTTTGTCTTTAAGCTACTTTGTTCTAACTTTGGCACCCTGGCACTGCAAGAATTACAGTATGCTGCCATTGCAGAGTGGATAGGGAACTTTTCCATCTATCCTATTTCCTCCTGCACTGCCTAAGTGTGCTGGTCTGTACCAGTCAGGTGGGAAGAGTGCAAGGTGAAAGATAGGGTTGTGTCTCCAAAGCATATAAGACGTGGCAGTCTGGAAACTTTTCTTTGCAAGGCCAGGTCTCAAAAGTCCTTTCAGTTAACATCTTGGGTTTTGGTGTTACTTTTCTTTTTTCCTTTCATGAAGGTAGCAGCCCAGATGCAGAGTGCCTTGCATCTGTTCATGACTGGTTTTGTGCAGGTTCAGTTCTAAACACCAATTATCTGTACTATGAAAGTTGATGGGCTAAAGATCTGTTCTTCCATTTTGCAGTTTTCTGTACCTGATTGCAGATGAACAGTTTCCTTTTTTCCAGTGGAGCTCAATAGAAGCACTGCAAATGCTATCCTTTAGGCCTTGTGTGTCAATGTTTTGAGAGTTCCATCCAGCAAACTGGAGGCTTTTATTTCCTGAGATGGAGATAAGCTAGTAAGAACAGACTGCTGCTTATATCAATAACATGAACACAGTCCTGTTATGCGTGCAGCATTTTTGTGATACTGTGGCTATTACACGCACTTTCACTTTTACTGGAGTTTGGGTAAAGTATGCACTTTGCTATGTGGGATTCTTTGTATGCAAATATCAGAGCGCCAGTCCTTTTGCTTGAAGTCCTTTGTCTCCTGCTCTGGGTGTGCTGAGCAGGGGTTGCCTCAGCAATGTGCACCAGGTTGGCCTGTGGGCCTGCAGATGTTGTTCATCAGGGTGTGGCCCAAAGTGGCCCCTGCAGAGAGGGAGGTGTATGTTTGTGCATAGGCCAAGCAACTGAGCTCTGGTTTCTTCTGGAAAACGTGGATCCAGCTTCTTGCTTCTCTCAGTCCCATTTTAGGTTTATCTTTGTCATTTATAATGTCATCTTTGCGCTTATTTTTAGTTTCTAGCCTTTCTCTGTTGAACTGCTTTTACATTTTAATTGACTAAATCAGGAGACTTGTAGGTGATTAATGTTTTCCCTCTGCAGCTGCATCATCTAGAACAGGCATAAACCTTGCCATGCCTCATTTGCTTCCAGTTCCTTTTCAAACAGACGTGCACTGTTTCTGGACCTTCCTGTCTTTCCTCACCTCCTGTCAGTGTGTGTTGTACCTCTCACTGGATGAGTTTGTGTGCCAGCTGTGCATCTGTACTTCATGATTTTATTTGTGCAGACAGAAGTATGTATGAAACATTCCTACATCATCAGTAATAACAGCAATACTCATGTGACAGCTTTTGGCAGGTAGAGTCCTACCTGAATTGTGGTAACAGTTTCAGTACTGCTCCCTGCTAAATGAGGGTCTTCAACAAATGCATAAGACTGATCTCCATATCCAGGGCATTTGGTGTTGAGGAGTGAAATAAGATGACTATAATTTTCCTTAATTTTTTCATAGATTAAAAAAACGCTTGTAGTCAGGCTGCTATGAAGTAGCTCTTCCTACTCCTTTCTGTACTAGATCTTGTGCATGAAACAAAAGTTAGTTTTGATATGCTCCACCAATAATTCATCCCAACTGCTAATGGTTTTATTGTCATAATTTTCCCATGTCGCAGCAGGTCAAGATTAGAGATGATTTACTATGACTAGATATATTTTAAATGGTTAAAGGTCATTTAGTACAAATTACATGTGGTTTCTTCAAAGATACGAGTGCAACACAGTGCCTTGTTCTACTTTATGCATTGGCATAAGATATGGTTGTCCACTGATGCCCTTATGATACATTTTTCAGAGTATGGGAGAACTTCCTTCACATTGAACAAAACAATATGTTTATAATTTAGTGAAGGATTGGATTTTAGGCTTTGCATTTGCATTTCAATTTAAAAAGTGTTGCTCTCTGTCCAAGACTGCAGAGCTATAACCAGCATTTCTGAAACTGATGCATTCGCTAATCCTGTGGGACAGTGCCAAACTTGTCAGTTTTTATAAACTGCTGTCTTTATGACAGGAAACTAGGAGGGGAAGGGTCTTATATCTGAATATAACAGCAAGGAGAAAACAGGGACATAATGACAGATGTGTCCCCAAGTCACTGTTCTCTATGGTGGAAGCAACACCCAGAACAAGGGTCTTGCTGAAAGATTGGATGCAAGCCATGAGAGCTCCATAAGCATCCGGTAAATGTTTTGCCTCGGTAAAGAGAAGACCTCCTGCAGGGCAGTTAAAACCATTTTTTTCTTTGTATTGTTTCTGTTCAATGCTTTCTAAACATAGTATCTATTTTTATATCTTTTGTGATGATAATAAAAAGTATTCTTTTAACTGAACATATAATCTGTTCAGAATGATAGGAAGATGAATGGGAAGACATTGTCAACACAGTAGTGAGTCGGAAGTGGGGGTTCAGTCATGCTTGTAGAATCCAATACCCTCAGGCAAGATTGGGATTCCTGGAAGGATTCTAGATGGTCCATCCCTAAGCAGCACAGATTGGCTTAAGAGCTTGTGAGGCAAAGTGTACCTCCTGGTCCTAGTGTACCTGGGGGGACCCTTGGCTTCCACTGAGTTCGTATTCTCTTAACACTCCGGGTTGAATTGCTGATGTGAAGTATCTTTTAATATGACCAGGAGTATTGAGACATGTGTCTGAAGGGCTATAACTCATTCCAGTGCTTTCAATTGTCTTTGCTTATTCTATAAAGATGATAAGTTAAGGACTAAAGCCCAAGGCTAGTACAAAATGTTTAATGTGGTGCAAAAAACCCCATAAAAATAGATAATTTGTCTAAATGCAATAGTTTTAAAATTCAAAGCTCTATAAAATAAAACTTCTAAAATATTCTGAATATTACATTGTAATTTATGTTTTGTCATTTTTGGTTTTTACTGCCAGAAAATAGTCCTTTTATAATCTGCAATTGCCCTGGCTGGAGGAAATACTTTGTCCTATATGTTAAATAGCTTGATGAAATGGGAAGGAGAAATGAACATGACTTAGTTCTTTGCAAAGCCTGTAAAGCTCAAATGTTCCTTACACAGGAGATGCTCTAACTGAATATTATGAATTGCACTTGTAAAGCTCTCTTTCTAATAGGTGTCACTCTTTTGTTTCCCTCTACTCTTTTGCAGCAAGTGACGGGCAGAAGTTTTGGTGAGAAAGATTTTCGTTCCGGATTAGAAAACGGCATTCTTCTGTGTGAGTAAGTAATGCTTACAGTTTTGAGCCTTGAATACAATCTTGACTAAAGTAGAAAACAACCTTAGCTAGTATGTCCCATTGTTGATTTCCTTTTGAGAGTTTTGTCATTGTGCACAGTGGTATTTCATTGCAGTCTCATTTCAATGCCAAAGCTATTGTTATGGTAAGGGTTGAAATGTGGCTTAAGGAAAGCAGGTTTTACTACGAAGTGCTTCTCTCACTCCACCCCAGCTCCTTAGCTGAGTTATGTAAAAAAAAAATATTATGTTTGTTTTTTGGTTTCCTTTTATTTAATGTTGTTAACCACAGATTGGCAAACAGTGTTCCACACCTGCCTGTGGACGTCTCTGCTACAATGAGGCGTTTTGGACCAACTCCAAGTCTGAATGCTGTCAGGAGTTAGCCATCTGAATACCATCAATACACAGCTGCTTTAATAGTTTCTGGAAAGGTTAGGCATCCTCTAAATTTTGCCTAAAGGTGTGTTTCAATGACGTGTTTTGTAATTTTTGGATGAGAGACACAAGTTTGGTTTTGCACATTTCTCTGTGCAGTTCTAATGGCTAATTTTTAGGAAGAGTCTTCCAAAACCTTGTTATAGGTTTACATGCCAAAGCTGGCAACTTCTAAGAGCAATTTGGAAATGTACCTTAATGCCCTTAGTCCTTTGAAAATCAGGTTGTCAGGCATTTGGGAGAATCTGCTGATCTGCATCACCTGTATGGACCAATTTCTTTCCCTGGATATGCAGGACTGTCACAGAAGTTCATAAAAGCTTCTCTTTGCACACCAGAATGATTAAGCTTGTGCAGAACTGAATCCATCCTTATAAAGGAGATCTCCTGAGCTGTGTAGCTGGACAATTGCAGCTATTGGTAAAGTTTTATAGTATTCCAGGTACTAGAACTTGGAAGCTGTTTTCAGCAGTAGAGTTGAGCTAATGTCCTGTAACTCATCTCTAGGTAGCTTACCATAGATCCAAAATCTACTTGTATAAATACTGTTGTATGTCTCACTGGTGTCATTAATCAGACAGCTTGAACTTTAGCTTTTAAAGGTGAAAAAATAGACAGGAAATGATGTGATCTATTTTGATTGTAGTTGCGTGTCTTTGCTGAGGAGTGTCTTAGGGAGGAGGGAAGTAGTTGTTATTGTTGATCAAAAGTTGTGTAACTCAGAAGGAGCATACCCTCTTTGTATTTAAGGGGTGCCTCTTGAACAAGATCTCTCTCCTCTGTGTGTTGAAGGGAAGTGCTGTGTGCTGAATCACTTCACAATGCTCTTTAAATGTTAAGGTTGAATTGTGTTGCATGAAAAGCAAGGGCTGTGTATTTCAAGATTAGATTGTAATCTTATCTGCAAGTAAGCAGAGGTAGTCTGTTTTGAATGCTGTAAATCTTTAAGATGGAAGGCTTAACTAGCTAATGTTTTGCTAATGGGACTAATAAATATGTATTTCTTAGAAGGTTGTGAGCTCCAGTAAAAACCAAGTCAAGGGACAGCACTTGGTTATACTATGTAACTGTTCTGTGATATTGGGCAAATTTCTTGTCCTCATTTACCACTTGTGGATCAGTGCAAATCAGCCTGAAGGAATCTGTCTCCTCAGCCTCAAATCTTAAAAGCCATGATGTTTGTATTGCATCCATCCTTGATTAGCAAGCTGTAACTAGTGTATAAAACTCTATTAGCCTACAGAGCATTAACAAAAAAGCCACCAAATTGGCCTTCAAGTTTGGTTTCTTGATGACAAACAAACTATATCACCAGCTGTAGAAGTCTACTCCTCACTGGTTCCAAGTCCACTGTAAAATACAGAACTCAGCAGAAATTTTTAGGTCTAACACTGAGAACTTTTAGAGTATCTTCAAAAAGTACTTTGGCAAGTGAAACACTGATAGTTAATTTTTTATCTCTTGCTCTGTGAAGAAGCACTGTAAAGCTGCCACAAGCAAGATTGTCTTTCTAAACAGGTTTTTTGTAACTCACTGGAAACCTACCAGGGTACCTAATAAAAAAAATGTAGCGGTATACAAGCTTTCTCTTAACTCCCTTCCAGTCTGTTGGGCTTTCATTGCAGCTGACCTCAACAAGTAGATGAAAACCTGATCTAAGTCTCTGACAGCTTTAGAAGACAAGATATAAATTATAGCTGTCTTGGTTTCTGAAGATGGAAGAATTCATTACTTTTGGTCAGGTTTTATCTGATTCGTTGAAGTTTTAGGGAAAAGCAAACTTACATCTGTTTTTATCCACAGGACAGTACCCACTGCAAGTGGCATTAACTGGCAACTCATAGCCAGACACCTGTGTGAGTAATGTCCATGTGAATGTGGAATAGCTGTGCTTAACTTCCACATGACTGTTTCGGGATTTTCCTCACCTTTTGTATTTTGTGAGGAAGACTGAAAGTGACCTTGGGCTCTGAGGGATCCGAGCAGCTAGAGGACTGGAAACTACTGTCAGGAGTGGAGACACAGTCAGCACGCCTTGAATGTCCCAAACATATCTCAAGCTGCCCTCTGGCTTTATAGGTGTTTTGCAGAAGGGAACAGGGAAGTTACTGTTCCAGAATCCATTCCCCAAAGAGACTGGTCTGTGCAAAAGGATGCAGGGGAATCTGTCTGTGTCTGTAGCAGGATTGTTTGACCCTTATACACAGTAATGCCAGACCCACCTCCACCTGATCCCAATCTTGACATCTTAGACAGCCTGCAGACACAAGCAGACATCACTACACTGGCTACAAATGATTCATTCACATCTAGTAACAATTCACATACTTTAATAAATGAAAACAAGTGCAACTGTGCCATGCCAACAGCTCAGGCTCTTGGGATGAATGTGTTGTGGAGCACCATCCTGACTAGTGGAGCAGTCCAGATGTGTATGCTTGCCACAGGAACCCACAAGCCTTGCACCTGCCTCTCTAGTAGTATTTGTGCTGTGGCTGGCATTTTGATCTGCCCTCAGTACGAGCTTTATAGGTTGATGTGCTCAGCTGAGGAGCTGAGGGGCATATTTAAACAAAGCAGGATGCCATAAAGCAACAAGTCGACAGATGAGAACAACACAAGCCCTTTCTTCTTTCTGGCTGTTCGAAAGCCCACTTGTGCAGTTGCCCAGACAATGATGACTCTAATTGTTCACCCAGCTGTGCTGAGAAGCCAATGACTGACTTCTGTTTGTCTGAAATGAGTTCATGTTTTTTTTAGCATAGCTGTCTGACATCAGTGCAAATGGTGATTTCAGCAGGAATATAATAGCTGTATAGGCAGAGGCACTTCTTGCTCTGTTCATGCTTTGTGAATTAAATTCTTGTATGAAAAGGCTGAAGAGTTTCTGCATGGGTGGGCAGATGTGCCTTCCTGGGGTCACGGTTGAAAGCTATATGATGCAGGAATACAACACCAGTAGCAGGAAATACTACTGGAAATCCCCTATTGTAGCTCCAGCACATGTTCATTTTTTTTTTTCCCCTCATTACATAGCTTTAATGTTTAGGTTTGACCCAGATATCATAAGAAGCTAGAGAATTAATCAGAAATAAATTAGATCTAGTTGTTGCAATGCTTAGGTGTTCCTATTCTGTGGATTCAGGCGTCTGAATGAAGGTTGGCTGCCAAGAAAAGTGCTTATCCTGTCTGCCCTGCTGGTTTGGGTGGTTCTGTTGCAATTTTGAAACAGCAGGTAAGGAAGTCAATATTGGTTTTATTCCTAACCTTGCAACAATTGCTATTAATAAGTTGAAAAATTATTACAAGAAGAAAAAATGCATGTCTTGCTGCAACCTTGCCCAGTTGTTACTGCTCTAATATCCATGCAAATGTGTTTTCAATTTTTTTGCCCTTCTCTTTGCTGCCCACCTCCCCTTGTCAAGCTCTGCTACTGCAGGATTCCTTCCTTCATGTTGGGCATTCAGTAGTTAAAGACGTTTTTGTAGGGATGTGAGACTTTAAAAATCTGAGTTAATTTCTTGATTTGATATGATTATCCAAACAGGATACATATCCAATATATCTCTAAGAACTTCTGACATGCAATTGGGATCCTATTTTCTCTCAAGCTTTCTCTGGAATCAAGCAATCCAGTCACCCTGAAAGTTTGTATTAGTAGTAATGAGATTCTAATGTCAGGAACAGGACCAGACCATAAAGAAAAATAACAACAATTGGCATATGGATCCTGGGCAAAAGACTTTAAACAATGAACGAAAACTGAATCCAGTAGGATCTTAGCAGAAATTATTTGGCTTTGCAGTAGAGTCCAGCAATGTTATGATTGTGTAATACCTTGAGTTCTGTATGTGGAACAGTTTAGCTGCATGTCTGGTTTATATATGTATTAAAATCAGTTTATAGCAGTACATGCAGGCATAATAAATCTGATTTTTCTCAAACATGAACGTTCTAACAAATATTTAACTGCGTATCTTGAGAAATAATGGCATACACAAATAAAAGTGAAAGGGGACTGACTGTATGTGGTTAAAGATGGATGTCACTTTCCTATGCAGCTCTGGATACCAACTTATGAGCACTTTCCCAAGGTCTTCTTTGTTTTTAGAGACATTTATTTTATCTATTAGCACATGGAATTATGTAACTTAGCAAAATGTGACGAAACTGCACATATTCTTTGAAACCGGGACTCTTTGACTCTGTAACTTTTTTTGTTGTTTTTTGAAAGAGGAGACACAAAGCTGTTTTACTGTTTTTAAGTAATCTTGGTAAAATTGCATATGTACAGAGAACTAAAAAAAAAAGTTTTACACATTTTCTCCCGTAGGACAATATATAGGAAAGGCAGTTCTCTTCTACTGTGCACACTTTGAATATACGCTCTTAAAAAGTATGAGAAAGTTTTTAGGTTTTATTTTAAATAAAAAAGATGAGAAACTAGTCATGCACATAGATTATTTTAATAGTATGTAAAGAAAATGTGAAGAGTGGCTATAAATCTGAGCAAACTGAAAGTGATTATGACAAAGAATTACTTAATGGAATTTATCATTTATTCTGTAATGAGAATGATTTTCTTCCATAAGTAAGAAATCCCCCTTAGCTTGTGTTCTTCATGTTGTTGGTGATGAATGAGCTGCATTTTCTCAAAGAGAATTTCTTTGGATGTGCATCCTGGTTCTAGTGCATCTGACCAAGCTTTGGTCTGACATGAATACAGTTTTCAACAAGGGCTGGCTATGTGCCAGATCAGTGCAAGTGTAATACTGTGGAATAATAAAACTTTTGTTCTCCAAGTCAGGGATACCGTGAGATATGAAGAACAGGCTTTGCTGTATATATGGTGTTTCAGTCATTCTTCTTGCAAGTTAATGTCACTTATGTCATCTGGTAGGGGAAAACAAATAGTCTTTGTAGATTATAGGATTTTTCAGATATGTCATTCTAGTTGTCTGTTAGTGTTGTGGGCCTGGCACCAGCTCAGCACTTGGCTGTGTAGTGAACAGTGGAGAAGCCAGTGGATGCCCAGCCCTTATGCTTAATTGGTGTTTTGCTTGACTTTCCTATTCTTGGAAACGAAGAAGGTATTTGAGTTTCATAGGCATATTTGAAGTTTTGAATGTGGCCCATGCTTTGAGGTGAGAAGGAATTGGTGTTCTCCTGTGGTTTTCAGGCTCTGTGCTGTAAAGCCAAAACATTATCAGCATCATGAATTTGGCATGGCTCCAAGTTTGAGAGATGGGCCCCAAGGCTCATTAAGCATTAAGATTTAGGTTCATGTGAGGACATTTGAAACAGTTTTATATGAATACAGAGTCCTTAATCTGTAAATTGTACTGCTGTTTCATAATGAAGAGCTATTTATTAATATGGTTTAGATGAGGGGCCAAAGGTAACATAAACCCTAATGCTAAGTCCATGATGAGAAGAGGAGAATAGCCAGTGAGGGGCGTGCTTGAGTACAGACAGAATGACCTGTCTTTGTATTTATGTTTCAAAAAAATGCATTTCAGCAGACTCAATAGTAGAGCTTTTTCACTGCTGCTTGGTTATTGACAGGGCAGGAGACTGTGGAACCACTCAAAAGGAGTGTTGCTCAATTGCAAGGCAGGGTAATCCTGTGAAAAATTTCAGTTTTGCCAGAGTGTATGTTTAAGAAAGCATATTTAGTGGTTTTGGAGAACATATCCATGGCCATTGCTACTCAGTGTAAAAACTATGCATGAATTGTAAATTTATAGGTGCATGAGATGCTCTTCACATCATCAGTCCCTCTGATTGTAGGTTCTGTATAAACAGCTTGTGAAGTTACTTAAAATCTTCCCTGTTGCCTTTCTTGAGCTGTTTGCAAGGCCTCTATTTTGTTCATAATTTTCAGGTTTTGGCAGAGCAAGACGCATGCAGTCCTGTGTTTGGAATGTTGTTTTCTCAATACTACATATCTGCATTAAGTCTTTATTCACTTTGTACATATTAGACAGGACTGTGAGCCCTTTATAGGACAAAGTCAGTTCTGTCCTGCTTGTTAAAAAAGCACCTTGTTCATCTGATTCTAAATAAATGATGTCAGGGGCATCATTAGCAATCACTCAAGAATGTTTTCCCAAAAATATTTTTGTGACCTCAGGAACATGTTTATATTTTGAAACTTCTTAGCCATGTCTCTTGCAACAAAATATTTTGACTTTTCATTGTTCACTGTTTCAAGGTGATTAGTTCATCTTTAAGACTAGTCGTGGATTTTTCTGTCCTTTTCAAATATTTGTAGGCGTTTTGGAGCTGCCACTAGAGCATGAGTTAAAAATATGTGGATACTGAAGCTGTCTAGGCTAATAATTATCAAGTGCTGAAAGGCTGCTTGTTTAAATACAAGTCTGTAAAACTTAATTTGAAGAGAGAAATATCTCTGTGAAGGTTTACTGTGGGTAGAATTTCCTGAATTCTCAAATGTGAAATTCCCTTTTACTTTTAGATCAGATCATTAGTCAGCTTTTCTTTTTAGAAATATGATCTGTTACTTGAGCAAAGAGCTCTGTTGCATACCTCGCCCTCCACCCTGGATTGATCTATGAACACACATCAGTTCAACCTTTCTTTTCTCCATTTCTGAAGTTTATTCTGTGAAAATGCTTCTCTTCCATTTCCTCCTAGAATCGAGGTCTTTTTGGAGGCTGGGTTTTGGCAGCCATCCTCCGAATATTTTCTTAACTGACGCTTTCTTGCAAGAATTTCATGGGCAGTTTATTGGTGCTTTTCGTTAGATCTTTTATCAACTGTTGCCTGAAACGCCTTCTCTTCCTGGCAGAAGTTTTTCAAATTCTTAGTTCGTGATAAAAAACCCCAGGAAGGTCTAATAAGTTAGTCACACAGTGGCTAGCGCTGATTTCATCTTGTCTGTCCAGCTGTAGAGATAGTTTATCTCCTGGAATGCCAAGCCTTGGGGACAGCATGAGTAGAGCAATTGATTCTCCCTGTACCTAGGAGAGGTGGTTTTTATCAGGGGAAGGAAGTGACCTAGCTTCTCCCTATGTGTGGGAGTAGAGCAACTTTCCACTTGCATCATGCCCTTTTGTTTCTGTAAGGTAAGACAGGTCTAAGGTTTTAGCTTCTATGCAGTGTCTTACTGTGCGTCATTTAACAGGTAGCTACTGGAGAGTCCAAGCCAGCACCTGGCACAGGGGAAAGGGAGGGTGAGTGTCTGGTTGCTCCAGGGGAGATTTAGATTGGATATTAGAAAAAATTTTCTCACTGAAAGAGTTGTAAGGCATTGGAACAGGCTACCCAGGAAAGCGATCCCCAGCAGTGCTGGGTTAACAGTTGGATTTGGTGATCATTGAGGTCTTTTCCAACCTTGATCACTCTATATTGGACTGAAAATTACAAGAGAACTTTGCGAAGAGCAGAGGATTGTTCTGACTCAGGACAGGTGCATAAATGCTAGGAGTGGTGGGCAGAAATCCCCACAGAGAGCTTGAAGGGTCTGAGAGTAGGCCATGTGTGTCTGTAGAGACTCAGGTTTTGTGAATGGAGCCTGAAAATTCTTACTTGTATCCTGGTTTGAGTTATTGTCTTCTGGGTGTTTGGTGGGATTGTTGGGATCACTCACAATGAGCCAAGGATTGGGATTAGGATTAGGACTGGGAGAGACTGGATATTATGATTAGGGAAGGGGGCACAGGCTAGAGCTGCAGATGCAGTTGGGGCTGCCAGAGGAAGATATGGGCTGCAGGTTTTCTCTCCTGAAAAGTCTTTAGACTCGGACATGGCTGGGGACAGGAGGCCCAGGGCAGCCAAGTCCTTTGGTTGGGATTAGTGGGACAAGAAAGCATGGGACTGCAGTTGTCAGGTGCTTCTAGCAGAATGTGTGGGTTAGTGTTTTTTCTCACCTGCAGAGTCTTTCCCTTGGGCCATGGCCAAGGATCCTGTGCCAGGTCTCAAAGCAAAATGGTGATCGGTCTTGCTTGCCCAGTATTTCAACAGAAAACTACCAGAGCTGATAAAACTTTACATATCAAGACACGTGCTCTATGAAAGTCTAGATTGGCACAGAAAATTTAGTTTGTGTATACAGGCCTATGTCAGAAGAGGCATGGTGAGTGGATTTTTGAGAAGCAGGGATGGACAATAACTGTGTGAGTGAAGGTGACCATTGAGACACTGCACAAACAGCACGACTTTTCAGTTCGCTTGGTAGCCAGCAAGTTTAAACCACTCAGTGTTTTGGCATCTGGATTATTACTCTAAATGAGGGAATAATTCAGAAGCAGTCAGTCTGCTCTGGAAGAAACCTCCCTTTGACATATTCTGCAGCAAGCAAGTCCTGGGAGGTTTGGTGCCAGACTGCTTAAAAATGTTTCCAACAGGAGACAACTTTTTAATAATAATTTTAATTTCTTCCTCAGTGTTTTCCATCTTGCCCCATGCCATTTCCTGTCTCTCCAGCCTCCAAATGGTGACCTAAAACGTTGTTTGTTCCCTACTCCTGTCCTTCCTCTCAATTTATCCTTCTCCAGGATTTCACAGGGAAGTCTGTACATGCGATTTTGCAGATTTATTTAGAATGGGTCTTGGCTTTTGAGGCTTCCAATAAGAACTCTTTATTTTGCCTTCTATTATTGCCTATGACTTTTAATCTGCACCTGCAATATTGGTTAAGGTGCTGACGCATTCACATTTCAGTAATAAAGAAAATGGGATGCTTTAGCTAATATATTCTTTTTTTCCTAAGATAGAATGGGCAGACTGAGGATTGACATCACAAGAGAGCTTCAGTATTTGGAAAGAAGTCCTCTGGCAAAATAAGAAGATACTGTAAATTGCCTGGTGTAGCAGCTAAATGGAAAATAGTAGTTTTACAAAGTTGCTGCTGTGTGAGGTTAAAATGTACCATAGTATCTTTTGGGGGGAAAAAAGTAATTTTTTTTTCCATCTGTGAGATAAAATAATGGTTCTAGAAGATAGGCAGTGCTTTTATTGCCATTCTCTTCTTCTAATGAGGAAAAGTGATTTTTTTGTAAATAGAATTATATTAATTTATTTGGTTTTAGGGACATTACTGTTAGATTCTACCTTAGGCAGAGGAGGAATAATACAGCGATCTGTATGAGCTTGGGTTACAGAGTTTTTATCTTCAAGAATATTAAAAAATACTCCCCAACTCCCAAAACTATCATTCATATAGGTTTTGATGCTACTCTCAATACATGATGGTGTTGGAGATGTGGGAACTTCAGGAATGTAATAACATGCATACAATTTAGGACAAGGGGAACAGAAGATTTACTGTGATCATAGAAAACTGAGAATAGCATCTCCCACTCTGTTCCCCTGTTCTGTCCAAAGGATTGCAGAAACCCAACCTATATAGTGTTTCAGGGAGACACAAAGGGAAAGAGGTGAGGAAAAGTGATCATTTCAGTGTTCATAAAGCCAGATGTTCACTCCAGGGGGGATGAACGCCTTCATGAACTTGCAAACTGTCACAGTACTAAGGAATCAAGCAACAGTGTGCCACTATGGAGGGATGGCTTTTGGTGGTGCTTTGAGCAGTGGCACAATGCCTGTTTTCCTAATTCAGAAGTAGGGAGCTGGAAACCATCACAGACTGTTAGCTTTTAGTTGAAAGGAATATTCTTTTCATTTGGATAAACTTCTCAGCCTGACCTCTTGAATGTTAAATATGAATAATTTTATCACCACGATAAGCTGCCAGAGGAGTCTGCTCTTGAATGGAGACCATGTCAGCCCAAAATGAGGTTCCTCTCTTCCGCAGAGGTATTCTAATTTTCAGAGAGTTTTAAATTTAAGCAGACATCATTTTTTCTCTTCAAAGATCTTGAATTTTAAGTCCATGTCTTGACCTGGTGTTTTTCTTCGTAGTGGATGGAACTGGTTGAATTTTTCTTTGGATAAAAGGCATTATGGTTTTCTCTTAGGGGAAGGGTGGTGAAGACACAGTGTTTATTGCAACAGGATTTTACAATTAAAATTCCCCACTTTTAGAGGCTTGGTCATTTTTTTGAGTATTCTAACAATAAGCCATGTCAGCACATCTCATAGCATGTTCATGGGTGGTGAGGAACTTGGATTTGGGGGGTTGCTAATCTTTGGATACTGAACAGCGTTCAAATGTGGTATCACTGGCCTAATGGTGTTTTCATGATGAGATGAGGGGTTATGGATTCCCTTTTTATTCGTCTTCTCTCATTTATGATTTATGGAGCCCTCCATTCAACACATTATATGGAAGGATGGCATTTAATTTCAAGTTAGGATGAAAAAAAAATAGGCCACCCAAAATGTGTACAGCCTTTCTCACTTTCCTGCAGTGCAGAAACTGCCAGACGTGGATACCTTCTGGGTTTCTGCTCTCAGGCCCTTCCAGACATGATGTGCCTGTACACAGGTAAGGCAGGCTGATGTGTCAAAATTGACCCAGAATCTGTCTAGTTCGCTGATGTGGTCTAGATCAGTTTAGAATTTGAAATAAATGCTTTTGAGTTGGTGTGCTGTAGATATTCATCCTAGTCTTTCTTCATTTCAGTGATGGAATTTGGATGTCCATGTATGTTTTCAGAAGTGAGAAAGGGAAGATTCTTTTTTTTTCCAGTCACACTGAAATCTTTATATGCTGTGGGAAAGTGTTTGATAATTTGGATTTTGTGACTTAACCACTCATAAAATACTCCTTTCTCATAACAGGTTGCTGAATGCGATAAAGCCGGGATTGGTAAAAAAGATCAATAGACTACAGACCCCTATTGCAGGTTTGGTGAGTATATCAAATGGAGGAAAGTATTTCAGTGCTGCTTTTTGCACCTTGATATTGACTATGGGACTCAGATAGCAATTATTTTTGTAATTTGAGTTCTTCTAGCCTAGTAAACTCAGACAATCCCTCTGAAATCGGAATGCTCTGTGTAGTCACCTTAAGACCTTTCAGTCTTTTTTTTTCCAGAAGTAGGCAGTATTCAAGTGGCAGGGTATATTGTTAGAGGAAGATGATCTTCTTGGTTATATATCACCTCTCAGTTGTGGCACTGGATTTAGAAAAACTGGAGCGCATGCATTAGAAGCCACCACCACAAAAGAGATAGTTTTTGGAAAGTAAGAAAGCTGTACTTGTATATTTTGTCTCATTTTCCCTTTCCCTGAAATTCCACAGTCTGCAGATAACATTCATTGTGGGACTGTCTGGGGAACTGTTTCATGTTGACTTTAAGGGCACAGCAAAGTTTGGCCATACTCTGTTGTAAGCAAAGAAGACCACAGAGGATGTGCTGACAGCTCATGGGCTGTCGGGAGCGCTGGGTGCTCAGGGGGTCACCTCAAGGGGTGGAACAGTCCTGTGCTTGCTGTTGGGGCAGGAGGTGACGGTGTGAGTGCTTGTTTGGTCTAACAGGATTAGCCACATAGAAATATGGCTGTATTAATTTTGCCTTCTGTTGTAATTGGGAATAGAAGGGTCTTGAGCATGTGGAAGGTGGCCATCCTCTGTTTACACTCATCGTATATATACATGGTTCCTTTGTGTTCTGGCACTGTTCACATTGTGGCTCATACAAGATTCAGAATATTTTGCTTGCTGATAGCTGAAGTTAACATTCCTTGGTATAAAAGGCATTAAAAAGTTGCAGTGCATCAGAAACCATATTACATTTGCTGTTAAATTGGTTCTATAGTGTTGTTACATAGCCTTTGAGCTATGACCATCTTTTAACCTTTAGATAGACGAGGATATTTCTGCATGAATACTGCCTGGTTTTAGAATCTCATTTTTGATCCCCACCACCCTTTCTCTAAAGTTTTCTTGCGTGCCTTTCTTTTGCCTCTAAAACCCATCTAGTTTTATTCCTTTGCAGTCGTATTTGAAAGGAATATTTGACATAAACAGCTGAAAAAAGTACCAGTCGTGCAGTTTTCTTTTCCTTGGCTTGCTTTCAGGAAAGACTCAATTTTTGTTATGACTGTTTTAAGGAGATGATATTGAATTACATTGGTTTTTTTTCCTTATTCATATGTAAAATCCCAATGGTAAGGTGGTTATAGTAGGAAGGACATAGAAAAAAAGTCATTATGTGTGTGTATTTTTCTCATTCCTTGAGATGAAGCTCTCTTGCAAGATGTGTATCTTCAAAGCATTATGAAAAAAGTATTCAGGATGCTAATGATACAGCAGATCTTTTTTTTGTGTTGTAAAGTGACTTTATCACCTCTGTACCTGTGTCCTCTAATTTTCTTTAGTAACTACTTTTCTAAATATTTTTCCTAATAAATAATTAGGTTTTTTAAAAAGTTCACTGTTTCAGAGTTCTTGAACATTACCAATGGATGTTTTAATCTACTGTTCTGTGAATAAATTGCTCCAAACAAAACAAATTATCAAAATTTTCCCTTGTTTTCCAAGATGTCTGGTTCCATACCTGCTGACTTTTGTTATCATTTGTAGTTACAGTGGTAAGTGGCTGCTTTAAGGATTGTGTGTTCTTTCTAGTCTGTTATGCTTATTTATGGTGTATTATTTAAAAGCACAGCCATCAGGGGTATGTTTGAGCACAGAGTGTATCCTTCTCTTTTCACTTACCTATACCATGCCTATGTGTCTGAAAAAAAAAAAATTAAAATATTGACACTATGGTCCAGAAGCAGTTATACCTCCTAGGTAGTTGACCCTATATGAGAGACATTCCCTTATTAATTACCAGTTTTTCTTTATTATCTTAGTTTTGGTTGGCTTGACATACTAATTACTTCTTTCCAGTTATTTCACCCCAATGAGTATGATTTCCTCAAGTACAAGTAGAAGTGCTGTGAAAGCTTCAGTACCTTTTCTTCCTTTTATGAGATAATGTGCTTTTAAATCCTAGATAATGCTTCTGCCTAAAAATTGTAACCTAATTATTGTGACAAAATTAATTTCTTTCCTGTAGTGATAGAATAAGTATTTATTTTTTCTAGAAGAAACAATAGGTACGTTTTCTTTTATATACAGTAGGAGCTAAAACTTATGAGTAATTGTGGAGTATTCAAAGTGCCTTTTGTTTCATCTTTAACCTCCAGAGACACAAACAGTTGTTTATTACATAGCTCTACAGAATGTCTACTTGAGTCTAATTCTCCAGATATAGTCTATTTTTCTCCTTTGTTATGGCAAGGAAAAATTAGGAACAGTCCTTTATTGAAGGAAAATAACAGTGAACTTGAAGCCCCTATCAGACATAGGCTGCGGTGTTCACTTGGGAGTATTATCAGCTGTGAAAATTTTGCCTGTATTTCATGTTTGAGTTACTTCTCACAACACTTCTGTAAGTATTATGTATGACTGGTTTAGTGTTGACAGACTGAATTCTTCGAACTTTTCCTGACATTTAAAACTAGATGAATCTGCAGTTATTCTGAAATTCTCACCAGTGACTTGCTCATGTATTTTGAGAGGGAATAATTTATTTGCAGATCTTGCATACCAGAACACCAATCATTTAAGTAAAATTTATTGGTTATGGTGTTGTGGTGTTAAAGTAAGAACTTAAGGATCTGAACACCACCATACTTAGTACAGGCCATATAAATACACAAAGATGATCTTTGTCTAGTTGCAAGTCTAAGTCAGGATGCGGATTGTATGCAGCATTACATATAGAATTACATATGTTCAGCTTAGCAGGCTTGTTTGTAATTTGCTTTGATCTCCAGAAGTGCCGACTGCTTCTGTTATCACAGCAGAAATGATACATTGCTTTAATGAAAGAAAATGTAGGACCATTGCTTTGGTATTCAGACTCACAGTATTAAATCTGATGAAATGTTTTCTCATTCTTGTTCAGTATTCATTAATCCCAGAAGCTAATGCTGCCACCAAAAAGCAAATTCACAAAACATTCCAAGAACACATTAGGCCTAGTTAGCAGTAACAGGCTTTACTAAAAGCCTTGTTGCTAGAAGACATTTTCTCATGTGAGAAATTGATACTGAGCATCTTTGTTCTAAGACTGTCAGGTTTCTAGCACCATCATTTCATGTATTTAATTGTAGAAGGCTGGAGAACTGTTTTGGCTGAGTTATTAATTAAAAAACCATCTGGAGTTGCAGAAGACTTGCAAAGATGTATTAGAGTACAACGAATATAATTAAGTGACTTTTACAAAACCAGCATTTTTTTCAGTGAGTTGCTGTTCATTTTTTTCATTTTGTATGACATTCATAGTGAATACAACTAATTTTTAAGGTTTCTACTAATTGCAGTTTTGTACCTCTAGACCTTATTATCTATTCTATAAAAAATTACCAGCATCACTGTAGATAAGCTTTGCTCTATAATACTAACCACTGTATATTGACTTCCTTTTTCCCTTAAAAAGATTCCAGCTTTTGCTTCCTGTCCCTGAATAATGTCACTCTGTGAGAAAAAAAAAGGTTTCTGCCTTATCTTTTGTTTGACAGGATTTAGGGGAGTTTGTAGCATTACTTCAGTTCCTTGAACAATCCCCACAGGAGTTCAGACACTTACTTCAGAGGCTGTGTGAACGATTCTCACATATAATAGGAGGAAGTAGTCAAGACAAAGATGGAGAGATGAACTTTAGCTTGGATCTTGGCTCTTGTTTCAGCACTACTGTGTTTACTGTGGCATCCAGTTTTCAGTTTGTTTACGATCCTTAACTCTTTGACATGTATGATATAGTACTGGAAAAAATAGACCTGCAGAAGTCACCTGGTTGCATGGTTATTGCACCAAGATGAACAGAGCCATAATGTGCTGCTTAAGAGGGCTTGTTCCTTTGAAAGCGAGGTTGGGATTTTTCTTATTATTTTCACAGGAAGTTTCTTTTGGCAAAGTGTTCTCTGAGAGCTTGCTATTACCCTTATTAAGAACAGCTATCTGTCTGCTGGTGCTGGTAGTTTGTTCTTATGCTGTAATATTGCACAAATTGTAAGTTTGGGGTTTTTCTATCTTATATGTTATTTCAAAGAAATGTCATCATTATGTTAGCTTTCAGGAGTTTGTGCTGCTAATTAATGAGATCTTGTTTCTTCATGCAGGTATGAACTTCAAAATAAAATTAGAAGACCTAAATAAAGTATAGTATGTTTCACACAGTTAAAAATAATTAGCAAAGATAGAGAAATACACAAAACTTTAACACATGTGCATTATTTTTATCTCTTTTTTCATTCATACCTCCTTATTACTCATTTTTTTCTTAAAAAGTTATCTTCTTGTTTTTTTCTTTTTAATTTATCGCTTTCCCTTTAATTCTAGTACTTTCTGGAAAAAGCCTGCTCCTATTTTAATATATAGATTCATAATATACGATAATTTCTGTTTCCTTGTTTTGTACTACTATTCTCTGCTGAACATATTAATTTTCCAGCACCATTGTATTCATAAAAAAGTCTTGCTGTGTACACTGTGGTACATGTGAAATAAACAGAAGCAAAATTTCCTGCCTAACTAAAAACAATAAGTTCTTGGCACTCACATTCCAAAAGCATTTTTGTGAATGTTGACAGAAAACGAAGTGTCAACAGCATGGCAAAATACTGTGCAAACCTTCTGCCATGTTTTCTGTGGCTCTTCCTTGCTAAATAGTAATTGGTTTCTCTACACCTCTTGTGCCTGATTTCAGTTCTGAAATCTGAATGTTTGACTAATGCAATATTTATGGTCTGGCCAGTAGCTGAGAGCTACTGTAGTGCTTTGGCTCATCACATACTGTAATATATAATGAATCTCTTCACTAAAGCAAGAGTATTCTTAAAAAAAAAATAATGGTTAGTATCGTGTCCTTGTATTCTTTGTTTGGGTTTTTTACTCCCCTAGCTTTCTAGACTGCCTTCAAATGGAGTTTTCATTTAGATTTTCTTGCCTTGGGTGTCCTGTGAGCTGGACAGAATTACTATATAAAATTCCTGTTTAAAGAATTTAGCTGTATGTTGAATTCATAAACATTTCTAAGTTACACAAATAATATAAAAGCAAACTAACAGGTGTTTCTTAACCACATTGTTTGTAAACAGAGTCTGTGTGGAACAATCTGCAGTGAAGCTGTAGTTGATTTATCGCAGAAGAGGAAAACAGCCATCAGTTCAAATTTGGCAGGAAGCACAGAGAAAGCAGTATTGGGGGAAAATGAGATACAAACAAAAAAAACCCTAAAAGTTTATATGGAAATCCAGCTATTTTTCTTTTTTGAACTGGATTGAAGGTTTTTATTGCTTCCAATTAACCATACAAATGCTGTCCAGGAAGCATTGCTCTCCTGCCATTTAGACTAGGAATACAAATGCAAAATACCATGCTGGCGTCTCATTTAGTATTTTGTTGATTAAAATGGCTCTGCTTACTCTGGTGTGTTGGGTTTGGTTCCAAAACTCTCAAACATTTGATGCTGAAAACTAATAATTTTTCTGACAGCAAATGTACTGGAGACATATTCCAGTGCTGCCCTTGAGTTCAGCCTGTGTTGCCTGGCTTCCAAGTTGTGCTATAAACTGATGTGTGCATGTAAGAGAGGCTGAAATAATAGGAAATTAATAAAAGGCAGGTACTATAGAAAAACAAACAAAACAAAGGGAGCTAAATGACCCCATCTTATTTGTTTGTGATGGTCCAAGCTGCATTTAGCTGTAACACACACTCTCGGAGAAGTGAGTTCAGCCAACTCCTAGTAGTCTTCATGTTTACCACTCCTGTATGGCTCATGAGTTGTTCCCGACATCCATGGGCAATCACTTCTTCTCTCAGATACCAGCTGCAGTGTTGTATTTCTGATGGCTACACGTGAAACTTGAAGAAAAGAACTTTGTTTGTTTCCAAATTGCCCATTATTGATCCCTCAGGGGTTTTTGTGTGCTTCCTGCACCACTGGCCCCAGCCAGAACTCAGCCAGGACTTTGGCAGACCAACCTCACTGCTGGCCCTAAAGTCCCATCTTCTGGATGCTTCCTTAGCTGGAGTGCTTACAGTGCACTCAATAAGCTAAACTATTTGTTGGCAGGGACCACTCCTTGTCATGCTAAGGATATTGGCCCTTTCTGCCAGTGTCCAGGAGTTTGCCACTTGTTATAAGATGAAGTCTCTCAGCACCCAGGGTCCCTTGAACAGTTTCCTTGTTGGGTCAGAACAGCACCAGCCAAGGTGGGTAAATATTTGCACGACATATGTGAAGGATGGCTGTGATCCATAGCTGCTGTGGATGTAGGCAAACTTTGTCATATTGTTGAGACCTCTTTGCAATCTAGACTGGCTAGGATTCAAAGGTGCAGCGTTTTCACAGTCAGCTTAAGCTGTGCCCTCAGCCTGCTGAGCTCTGCTGCTGAAAATGTCAGGATTTGGTTTGGCCAAATGCTAATAATACTTGTAAGCTCTTTGTGGCAAGGATCATCTGTTAGTCTGTTTTTGTCTAACACCTCACCCCATGAGTCCTGCTCCATGGCCAGGACTCCTAGACAGTATGTTAATACAAATAATAAATAACAGTTACAAAAATATCACAAGCATTCCTATGTCATTCACAGCCTCATTTTAGACTGCTCTCCCAACAACTGTGAGTTTAATCTGTAGATTTATAATTAGCTTTATTGACACTGAATAATTTAGAATGTTAATATGCAAATTTGGAGGGAAGGGGAAGCTTTTCTGTGATAAAACCAAGACAGGATGGTCACAGCAGAGGATGTCCCTTTTTAAATTTTTTTTTTCTTTTTTTTTTTTTCTGGATGGAGGCACCCTTTTCTTGCCCAGCTTTAGCATGCTTTAGAAAAAAGTGTTTGATTAAAAGCAAAGAGTCTACATGTTTAGGGCTTTCAAGTGTCTTCTCAAAGATGTTATTTATAAAATATAATAATGATTGTTTACCTTTTTTTTCCACAGAAATTTTAGTAATCTGAAGGATTCCAGGGATAGCATTTGAAAATTGAAAAAAAGAAAACATTGCTACTGCTGAAGTGATAATGCTAGGCAGCTGAAATGTAACCTTGCCCTTATCATGGCATTAACCTTTATTATAAATGACAGTCTTTCCTTGGTTTGGGGAGGGCAGCTGGCTTCCAGGAAGAGCTCATTTTGTACCCATGAGAAATGTAGGTTGCCCACTGGAATAACTGTTAGATTTGCATTCAGATGCTGGAGTCCTTCTGCAAGTTCAGCCATGACTTGCCGTATGCTGGTTTAATGACACTGAGTTAAGTATTTCAGAAATGGCAAGCTTTTGAAGAAAAATCTCTAAGTATCTGTAAGTATCAGGAAAAAGAATGGTTTAACAAAAAAATGCCATTTGCCACATGGCTTAAATTTGCACTTAATGAAGTGAAGGATCAGTGCCTTCCTTGAGCTGCTATCTTTGAAACAGAGCCTCCTGAGCAATGATTTATACTCTTCAAAACAAATCCCACCGTTGAAGGTTATGACTTCTCTTAATAGTTGGGCAAATACCACATGCTCTGGAGACATGTACCGTCTTCAGGAGTTTTCAGTGAAGGACTTGGTTGCCCTGAGTCTGTGAATGTGTCGCCTGTGTTCCGTGGAGGATGAGGCACTGTTGCAGTTGTATCCAGGCACCTGCAATTTTTGTGTGTCTTATGTTGCAAAATTGATTAGTTTGCAATAGGGATATAAAAAGAAGCACTGAACTGGTGTACTGCAAGTGTTTAGGCCAACACACATAAAATATGCAGAACTACAACTATCCATGTCTTGAAGCTAAATAAATATCAGCTAAATATCAGCTTTTGTCCTTAGCAAGGAAAACTGGACTTGAGGTTATGGCTGCTTTCAGCTACTCTGCATTTGGTATTCCTACAAATGACAGCACTGGCCTTCATATTAGCTGGAGTCGGCAACTGACCTGGCTAAAAAATACCCTTCATCTTACAGCATGAACAGAAATGCAGGCTGGAGGGAAGGAAGAGGCTCACCAAGTTGGGAAAAGAGGTGTCATTCTATCAGTTTAAAATAGTTCTGAAACTGCAGCTACAGAGTTTAAACTTAGATGCACTCCTTAAGGTATTGGCCAAAAGCAAAGGACACAGGAACCTGGGAAAGTCTCAGTCTTAAATCCTTCATTTAAAGGTTGTCTGTGTTTAAAATTACACTTAGTAGTACTCTCACTCCCTAATTCTGGAAAGCCTCTCACAGGTTGGAGTCTGTAGGTCTGCGCTATAAATACCATCTCTGATCCCCAACTGTCTTTTTCAGTGACATGCAGCCTCTGCTGCAGGGAACAGTTAGATCAATGTTGATAACCAGTAACAGCAGCAGTGGAAGTGTGAAAAGGGAGGGTGCCTTCCCAAAAACCCTTAACCTGAGAAGTCCTTGGATGGCAAGCCGGAAGAGTTTTCACAGTATAGTCAGACCAACAGATTGGCACCTCAAAATGGTCCAGGGAAGCTCAAGCTCCCTTGACCTTCTCTTGTGAAAAGAGAGCAAGCAGCAGTCTGTTGTGACCCCAGCCCCTGGGCTGAAGGTGGTGGCAGAAGAATGCTGTCTCTAATCCCCTCGCTGGCTGCAAATCAACTTGGTGAAGTCTATTGCAGTTAATGTCTGCTAGCAACTGTTCGTACTGTTTCTGTGCTGAAAACCTTTCTGGGCACTCTTAAGTGGATTTATTTTAGATGATGTGCCAGTTGCTACAGGAGCCTACGTGCTGAATGCAGATGATGGAACGTGTCTTGCTCTAAAGATCACATTGCAGTTGTTTCCCTGACTTAAAGCAAACAAGCAAAAAGGCATACTAATGGAAAACTGGTGCCTTAAAGATCCGTGCAAAGTGATTTCTTTAGTTTAAGAGCCCAGTAACATTCTGTAGTCTGGTGCTGTGGTCAAGAGTTCATAGAGGTTGAAATACCTGACACTGAATTCTCCCTGTCTCTGCATTCCTCACTGCTCCTGGATTAAAGCCATTTGCTTCCTGCTTGGCATGGTACTTTTCAATTGTAATGTATTTCCTCTTAAATGCCTAGAGGCCTAATGATACTATTGTAAACCTGTTAAAATTAATGCTGCAGAGGAAACAGCTTAGTTAATTGCTTATGGAAAATACAGTGACAGGCTGAACTATCTGACTCAGGGACATCAAAACAATTAACTATTAACCTTTTGAAAGCTGAAAAACCTTGTGATATCATGTGTAAATCTTCCCCACAGCTTAGTAGGAGAATTGCACATTCATTTATGGACAAGCAATAAAGCTAATGGTCTAGAAAATTAATATTGCAATACAGAGGCGATCCTTAGCTCTTCGGAGTGGTGTCCTTCTGTTAAAAGTCCTCACTATTGGCATGTATTTGTTTGTTTCTGCCTCCTCATCTTCGTGTGGGAAGCACTATTGCTTAGATGGTGAATGTCTGTTTTTCTTTGGAGCAATAGTGCACACTGATTTATTACTGCGTGATGTGTGAAAGGGAGTTTTCAGGCTTTTCAATAAGGGGAGAGTATTGTACTTGCTAAATGTGTGCATGCATCCAAGTGTTAACTGAGTTCAGCTCAGCTTTTTTCAGTCCATTCTGTTACGCTATTTCTTTACCTCGGCTTTTCTCCTTTGAATTGTAGCAGTTCTCATGCACAATTTAGAACCAAGCTTGTGTTGACCCCATAAGGCCAATGGTAAACATGATGTTTTCCCCCTTTCCCCTTTCTCTTCTTTTTTAATCATAATGTTGGTATTATTTGGTCTCTTTTTACTGCTAAAGAGATGTTACTTGACTTGATGTGTTGCAAAGTGGTGTTGGTGTGTTGGGAGGCATGTTGGACTGAGTGCCAGATTATGACACTTACCCTTGCACCTGTTGTTGGGCAACAAATTTCAGGCCTTAAACTGATAGGCCAGGCTGCTGATGCTCTTGCTGCTTGCCATTTTTAACTGTTGGGTTGGATGAGTGCTGTGTAGCTTGGCTGCACAGCCAATAAATCCTGCGGGTGTTACCAAGTGTTCCTGGATATTTCTCATACCTTTTCTTAATGAAAGCTGCCTCGTTGCTGTTGTCCTTTGAACACCATTTCTGGTTGGAAAGAGGCTTTCTGGTTTTTCCAAAACCAATCCAAACTTTCCCACTCCTGCCTAGCAACAGCATTAGGGATCTTAGAGCTAATACCTGCTGTTGGCTTACCTAAGTTGTCAGTAGATCATTGAATTGTCATCTTTGCATTCAGGCCCTGATATAATTAAGTTATAGAGGTTCCTGAGAAGCTGCTTGGTGCGTGCCTTCAGGGGGAAGCTGCAGGCCTGACTTGCTGGTAATCTTCTGGGCACGAGAAAATGCAGCACAATAAAAAGCTGAAGTGTCAGTGGGACATAGGCTTACTGTGCAGGCAGCACCCAGTCTTTGGCTGACTTCAGGAGGGATCCAAGGTCATTTTGGCAACTAAAGAGAGCTGAACTGTGAAGCAGGTCTGTTTCCTTGGCCAGCAGTGCATGGATCAGGAATGCTGGTCAGTGGTTTTTGGTTTTAACCTTCCTGTCCTTCCTATCTCCTCCTGTCCTGCAGCCCACAGCAGTGAATAGGACCATGCAATAAATGCTCCCTGCCTCTCAAGCCTGGTTTTCAGACCAAAGCTGGCAGACCTGCTAGATAAGAAGTGTGACATTTATGTATTAATTTCTGGAGTTACAGGGATCAGCCATAAAGTATTAGCACCACTATACAGTATGTCCTCTGTTATTTAAAAGGGAGGATGGTGGATAAGTTCAGTTATTTGAGGTTTCAAGTAATCCAGGGCAATTTTCAGTGTAATTAATACATCAGGAATTTGACTCTTGTAGGAATAACACAAAGTTCTAGATAACTGAGGTGATACTGTAAACAAGTTGTGAAAATTGTGCCAGAAGACTGTCTGCACAGGTCAGTAGCACCAGCTAATAAAATATCTCAACTTTTGATCTAGAAAAATATTTCATGCAACTTTCACTTGACATCTGCAGAAGCAGAAAAAAAACTTTATTTTTGTACAATTCCTGGATGTTTTCTTTCATTAAGTTTCTCCTGTTACCCCTAAGGAGGTCGGATTGTAGTTGCTTCTTAAACTATAGCAACTCTATGAAAAGGAAAACTTGAAATGTTCTGACAGTGGCACATGCACCAGATACAGATACACTGTTCTACTGTACTTTTTGTTTCTTTTCAAAGAAAATACAAGCAGATTTAAAAAAAAAAATTAGTAACGACTACTACAAGCTTGATACTTGGAAACAATGTATTTTCTGATATTTCAGAAAACAAATTATGAATAAATGCTGGAATTGCATCAATCATTGGCAAAACTAGTTGCAAACTGGTAAATAAAACAGAATGCTTACCAGGGAGTGCTGTCAGAGCTCTTACAAAAACCTCTAAAGAGGTAAAGAGAAGTAAATAGATAAGTAAATGTTGTGGGCCAAAAGAACACATAAAATTTGTAACCAAATTCAGTGTTTAGTGACAGACTAACGTAAAAAAAGTAACACGATATAAAGTTTATCACAGGAGACTGAGTTTTGTTTTGCTCTATATGTTTTGAGAAGTCAGGCTAGATTGATCTTCTCCCTTAGTGTACATGCCTGTATTTTATTTTTACACTGCTGAATAGTGACTGGGTGGAATCTGATATGCCAGCGGACTAGAATTTTAGACAAGAAAGAAGCAAGATAATTACATCCTCTTGGGCAAATTCTGCAGTGCAACAAAAATTTGAGTAAGCAGGGTATTAGCAGAAATATTTTAGAATGGGTGACGCTTTATCTTCAGCAATGTTGCAACAGTTTTTCCTTGTTCTTTCATTCTATCTGAAGCAACCTGAAAATCAAAATTCAATCCAATATTTTGATAAGTTTGAAGGGAGTTTAGGAGCTGTATCTTCAGACCTGCCTGGCCTTCATTTTTGTGCATCTCAGAACTTTGAACGGCACAGTCAGCACTGACCAAAATATGTTTTTCTGCAAAATATTAACTTACTGATATGAATCTCCTCTTCCCTGTTATGCTATGTGGCACTTCAAGTTGATGCCTTCAGGAATTTGTAATTAAGAAAAAACACATAGATGCAGTAAAAAGGGACAGAGGGGAACAAGGTATTTGTCAGTACAGTGTTATCAGCAAAATTAGTATCTATCTGCCATGGGCATAACTAATACAGAATTTGGGGGAGGATGATGAAATAGTTGTAATGAAATTTAGAGGAGGCTACTCATAAGCATGAGGACTGTGTGTGAGAAAATCCAAAATCTGCCTAGAGTCAGCACCCACAGTATTAGACTAAGTTGGCCAGTTCCCAGGAGTGTTTGAGACCTTAAATGCTCTTTAGTCCTTACCCTCTGGTTGATCAGAGATTAATCCCTTGCTTTTTTAAATACTATTACCCAATCTCTTGAGCCAGCCAATCCTGATTAAAATTTACTTTCTAAATTATGATCCTAGAGAACTGAAACTCCTTGAATTCCAGAATTTAACATATTTTTTGAAGAACTGAGAGTTCTTGGTGTTCTCACACCTCTGTCAAAAATTCTTGCAGATAGTTTATCTCCCCAAGAGTAGTTCATCTTGCTTATTCTTTTTCCTTTGGCTGAAATTTGATGAGCAATACTAGAAATCCAGCACTTCAACCTTAATACAAACTATTATGTGAGTAAATTACACACCAAGAACTTCAAAGATTGTGGTCAGTGTTCTCCATCACATTTTCCAGTATAACTTACTCTCTTTTAAAAGCAGCGTAGAAATATTCTTGTCTTTTATAACTTTGCAAGTTGGAGAAATAAAAATGCCAGACTGAGGATGAGAAGTAAATAAGAGGAAAAACAGTCAACTACTCTATCAGGATCATGGAAGGTGGAGTTTAGGATATGCCAGAGAATGCAGAACCCTGGATAACCTCTGTGGTGTGGGTGTAGGCAACTCACTGAACAGTCTACTTGGGTTTGGCAACTCTCATCCTTGCTCAGGACAGCCACATCAGCTCTTGAAGGAGACCAGCTGGATGCCAGTGCCTTTCCCATTTGAGGGCACATGGCCCAAATGGCCTTCACAGTGCAGCACAGCACATTTAGAAATTTCCAGGTAGCCAAAAAGCCCCAGAAAGTGGGTGCTGCTCAGCTGCTGGCTGACTCTCCACAGTCTCTGCAGTCACAGGCCTGCTGAAGCCCCTGTGCAGCTCTGGGCTGCCTGGCACATACACGAAGAGTAAGCACAACATGTGTGACCAGAGTCTGGTGCCTCCTGGGTGGGTGTGCTCCTGTGCTGCAGTTTGGGCAGTGTTCCTGTGTCACCTAAGGTGGCTGCATAGCTCTGTAGCCCTTGTATTTGGATGGGGCTACATCTGTTGACCTTGTAAACCCCAGGTAGCTCCTAGTAGGGTCTCCAGATTTAAGGGTTGATTGGCTTCAGCACAGTGCTGAGCATCAGCTGGGTCAGTGCATTCAAGCAAGGCAGTCCTGTGTCTGATGAATGCATTCCTCAGTCGCCAGGAAGGGCAGTGTAGAAGTGCTTGCCAAAGCCAATAAGTCCTGCTGGCCTTGAGCTGATTTGGGGTAGCCATGTGTAACATTTGCATTCTCCAGAAATCTGCGCCTATGGGAGTGGTTTGGAGATGTGAGCTGGATGGGGACTGGGATTCTGCAGTGCTTTAAATCAGCTAATTTGCTTCTTATTGGTGCTGGAGCTAGTACAACTGCTTTCACGGTCTTTGATGCCTGGCCTAATAATCTTGCTAGACTCTCTCTACTGGTTCTACTGTCTACATATACCTCTCTCTGATCAACTCTGAGTCCTGGCCTTACGTTGAGGAAAGGAAAAAATCATATTTACGTTAAATTTACCATTTTCCTTTATATGGTCTCATCAGCTAAGTTTTATTACGTTTTTTATGTGGCTTTAAATTGAAACAGTTTTCAGAAATAGCAGATAAGGAGTTGGGAGCTTGTTATTCGATGGTACGTGAACATCTCTGCTGGCCTTATTTGTGACTGTTGTGAGCAGGAGCCACTGGTTATACCCAGGTAAGCTGAATTATAAGCATGATTGGCTCTTTCCTTCAAACAAACAAAATTTTATCTCAGGTCTGGCAAGGACAGAGAATATGGTATTAACTGAAGTTTTACGAATAAATTCTCAGTGATAGCTGATTTGTTTTCCTTTTCTGCTCCCTTCACCAACAAACAAGACAAGCTATTTCTGCCATCTTCACTGCTTAGATCTGTTTCTAAAGACCTGGTGTGATCCATGTGATGAACACATATTCCTACCCTTGTTGCTTTGCATATTCTGAGGGGAGAGAGGGTGTTGCAGTAGTAGACCTCTAATGTGTTGAAGAAAACTGAAAAACAGGATTATCAGTCCTGTAAGAGGATACATCCTTTCCTGTCCTCTGTTCTGCTGTCCAGAGGAACCAAAACAAAGACATTGTGAAAGAGCTGGGGAAATGCTGTGCAATAGGAATGCACCATATTAAAGAAGTCATCCTTTCTTTCGCGCTTGCTTTAATCATTGATTCTATTCCATTAATTTGAGGAAATTCTGCTTCTTAAATACATTATATTATTGTACTAGATTTTATTCATCCTGAAAGGTTAGTCTTAACAACTGCAAATTACACTGGCATCCAGATGTAATCCATGAATCCTGATTTCCAAATAGCTCTTCAAAGGCATGCTTGCATGACCACTATAGACTTACTGAACAGCAGCAATTTAAGTAATTTAAGTAGGCTATTCTGTGTAGTCAATCTATGTTTGCAGCTACAATAGCTTCAGGAATAGTGATGCTATTTCTTGAATCTAGAGACGGCTTACTGATGGTTGAAAAGAAATGGAAAAAAAATCACTGCCAGACTATTGGTTAGCTCATCTTGCCATGAATATTTACCATAAAAAAACCCCACCAAAGCTGGAGATATTCAAGATCACTGATAATTATGGCCATGCCATTTAGACACCGAATGTATGTTTTCATATCTGGGAAAGAAACAACAGACACATGGATATAGTACTGGAATATTCAAAAATTCAAGATGTTATACTGTATATGGTCAAAGTCATGAATGAGCACTGATTTACTGAGCATATTTTTGCACAGATATTTTGGTTGTCTGTAAAATTCACTTGCAGAAAATTGAAAATTATTCATTTTCTTCCCCTTCCTTTTCCTCACCGAAGTTATTCTAGACACCTAAATATGAAAGCTTTCTATTTATTTTTTCAGTGGAAGTAAAAACAACAAGGTAGGTTTTTCATGGGGAATGTGCTGAAACTTCATTCATTAGAAATAGCCAATTAAAAAAAAAAAAGTGGTTTTTGGACTTGAACAGCTTCTTTTAGAAGTGTTTTAAGGAGACCCCAACCTGAACATTTAAGAAGTCCAGTGTGTTTTATGTAATGTTGGCATGAAAATGCAAAGCTGTGAGTGGAGGGAAAATGTGTGTCAGGTATCGTGTAACAGCAGCAAAAAGATTTCTGATGTTTATCAAACCTTGAACACCACAGATTATTAAAACATATTCCTTGGCAATAAAGAGTAGATGTTTAGTTTGAAAGGAGAAATGGAATTTGTTGGGTTTTTTGCAGAGGTCACGAACTGAACAGGAATGAGTCCTCCTTGGCGGTTTCACTATTTTGCTGTTTGCCTTGGGGAATAGAGATTTGGTCTGATTTTAACAGCTACTGCCAGGCCCCTGGCCCCCACAGGCAGCTTTCTTGCATCTTTTGAGGCCCACCTACAGCAGTTGTACTTGGACAGAGGGATGAAGAGGCCCTCCAACAGCTTAGGATGCTAAGTGTCCTGATCCCTGAGGTGGATTGCTGTCTACTGAGAGAAATCCAGCTGACAAGTGTTAAAATTTTCTGGCTTTAAATGGAAGATAGCTTTACTTAATATACTAAGCAGAAGGGAACATACCATGTAAAAGAAAAGGGACAAGAAAGTAAAATCATGTTAGAAGTGAGTGGTTACTGCAATTAGAGTGTTATGAGGCTGCTAGGTGGTGGTCATACATTCAGTTTTAGAGGTGTGATGTCATATTGATTTTAATTTTAGGTACTGATTTCTTTTGTGCCTTTAAAGTTTCAGACCTTAAAAATAAACTTTAGAAAATTTCAGCTGTGTTCTGACTCTGAATGCACAGCTGGTCCAATATAGCTGGGTGTCACAAAACTTCAGATTATGTTCATCATGCACATATTTTCATTAAAAACTTTCGGGGATTATACAATTGTGATTAAATCTGCTCCTGTGCCTGATTGGGAAGACAGCTGATAAATTACGTGAGGAAGGTAGGAATTGAGGCTATACCTCCAACACAGTTTTGTGTTTCTAATTAATGAGATTCTTGTGTATCAGAAAAGCATTATGTATAATTCTCACTCGTGCTCATTTCTGTCTCTATTTTTTTTTCCTTGCCACCTGCTTTGGATGTAGTGACAGAGAAAAAATAAAAGCAGTCAGTAGTGATCACAGGTTGAGAAGTATTTTTTCGGATAGTAATCTCTGAAGCTGCATGCAGATGCACTAATTATGTTTTGTGTTACCTGTACTGGTTTATAATAGATGATGCTGGTCAGACAATTAATAATACAATCAGACACACCTTTTCAGGTGGACAGGCTCATGATGCACAGAATTTTTCCTAATTTTTTTCTCTCCAAGACCCACTCCATCCCAAGGGTTTTTTTGCAAGTTGAATCTGACGGTTTCCTGGAGCTGGGTCCCTTGAATAGTCAACACTGCTCTTCCTGGAAAACAAGGTTATTTTCTCTACAGTCAAATCAAAATATAGAAAACAGGTGTTGGGTATCAGTGCCCTGGGATATCAAATGTGATCAAAGGGATCCCATGAAGCTTGGACTCTGCAGGCAGAGAAAAGAAGGCAGGTTATGTGGGGGGAAAAAAAAAAAGTTATTATCTTTTGTAGACTTGCTAGTATAATTAAGGAAAACATGTAATAAATCTTAACACATACATTTGCTTTGCATAGGTAATCATCTTTACCACCAAAGTACCCTTCTTAGCAGGGACACGTAAATAGTTTTTAAAAAGTATCTGTTGTGCCGTGGCTTAACACACAAGTGCCCTGACAGCAGTCTGTAAGGACTCAGGTTTATTCAGCACTGCGTGGTTTAACTGATACGTAACACATGAAGGACTTACTTGTGTTGGAGATTAGGCTATTTGTGGTGTTCCTTTGGACTACCCTAGGGCTGTACCTTTTGGGTATATTGCTCATGAGGTAATTCAGCTTCATTTATCTATGATTTTTTGTTTATGGGGTTTTTTTATGCAGAGTGATAAGCTTTAATACTATGTCTAGCAAAGAAACACCCATACTCTCCCATATTTAATGCTCAGGTTAGTTTCTTTGGTGGTCTCCTTTACTTAAATTTTGTTTTCACAATATCTGGTGTAGTGGTTCTTGTGACTTAAAATTTAGATTTAAAGTTTTTGTATTTTTGTTTTCTTTAAGCAGTTTGTTTGTGATGGCTGTCTTCCGAGTGCTTATAAATCCGTAGTCAGACTCTGTACTTTCCTTGACACTTTGGGTCTGGACAATAACACACAAATAAACCAAACTTAGGAAACAGCATGTTTTCCTTAGTTTTGAATTTCTTGCCCATTTTTAATTTTTGCTGTAGAGCTCATTTGTGGGGACAACAGCTGCAGGGATGTGCTGAGAAAGGAAAGTGTCCAGTTTCCCCAGAGGATGTCCAGAGGGAACCATTGTGGCACTAGCTGTGGTTTCAGGGTTGAAACCCTTGAGATCTGTGTTTAGGTTAGTCATACTCCTGTGCTCATAATGTGAGTGCAAATAAAGCTCAAATTTGTCTTCAGGACCTTTCTTCTTCTCCTTCAGACAGACAGCACAACTGTTGCCAGGAGGATGAATAAGAAGTAGCTGCCACAGATGGGAGCCCAGGTTGTCCTCAGAGCATGATGTTGTGATGTTTCTTTCATTCTTGTCTCTTCTGTAGCTCTTTCCCTAACACACTCTGACATAATTTTTATATTGACCCACTTCATAGCCCCACCATGAAGGCAGAATGAGATAACAGTCCTTTCCATCCCCGCAAAAGGAACCATGTCTTGTTTTTGCTGGTTTTGTGTTTTTATCCATCTGTCTCTCAATTTGCAAGGTGAATTCCCAGAGGTTTCTAGGAGTGCTTGGATGCAATTCACTGTATGAGAACTTGTTTTTAACCCTGCTCTTAATGAAATTTATTCACCAAAAAAAAAAAAAAAAAAAAAAAAAGAAGGGTGGGTAACAGAAGAAGTCATAAAATGGAGACCAAATCCCTCACAAGCCAAGCGCTATCATCTGTTACTAAAAAGTAAAAAGCTGAGAGAGTGAGCTGCAAAGAAGGGGTGGAAAGGAAATGTTATCCTCTTCCTTGGCCATAGCTTGGCTGTTACCATAGAATGTGGCATCAGATAGGCACCCTCTCTTCATGATCTGGTGAAATCTAACACCTGTTTGACATCTGGCTGTGATTTCATCAGCATCCGAGACAGTGAATAGCCTGGAAATGTTTTGGTTTTTTTTATCCGTGCCTGCCTATGTTCAGTTTTCAGTGCTGTAAACAAAGTCATCTTAGGGTGTATCTTGGTTTTGGCAAATCTGAGGGAGTTCACATCATCTGATCATCATCTGCTCTTTCCCCCAAAGACATGGAAGTTGACTGCACCCCCATTAGTTTAAATGTTTTAGTTATGCCTTCAGGGATAATGACCTGATGTAGCAGGGGGTAATATCAGGACCTGCTTAACTAAGTGAAGTCATAGCATCAGCCTTGTGCTCATGGTGTGTGCACCCCTCCCACCCTCCTGTGGTTTGTGTTTGCCTGTTGGGTTGAAGTCTGCTCTTGCTCATGTTCTCTCCTTTGCTCAGCTTCCATTCACATTATTGAAAAATTATAAGTTTTTATACAATTAGTAGCAGCATCAAAGCTGTGAACTGTCTTCTTGCTCTAGGCACTTGCAGGTTTTTGCCCTAGTGAGCCTGGTTAGGAGCAGCAGGATCTAAGCACCTTGGCACTTCCATCCAAGTTATCTTTGGAGTCAGGTACTGAGACACCCAAAGGGGGTTGGGTTGTCTAGGCTGGAGAAGAGGAAGCTTGGGGTGGACTCTGCATTGGTCTCTACAAGTTCATGAAAGGAGGTTGTAGTGAGTGGGGGCTGGCCTCTTCTGCTGTGCGAACACCAGGAGGACTAAAGGACATGACTTTAAGGTGAGACATGGGAGATTCAGATTGGGTATTAGAAAAAAATTTCTCTGTAGGATGATCAGGCATTGGAATAGGTTGTGCATGGATGTGGTGGAGTCACATCCCTGGACGTGTTCAAGAGGCACCTGGATCTGGCACTGAGTGATGTGGTTTAGTGGTTCAGGGGTTATAGGGGCAGTGCTGGGTGGATGGTTGGACTAGATGATCTTAAAGGTCTCTTCCAACCTTGATGACTTTATGATTCCATGATTTTTATCTTCAGCTAGACTTAGATACTACCTGAAGGTCACTTAGAGCCACGTTTGGGGTTTCTAGTGTGTTTTGTGCAGTTGAAGTACAGTACCAACTGGCCCATTTCTTTACACCGTATTAAAGGTGTGTTTTTTGCCTTTATGACAAGAGAGCAGGACTGCTATTGAAGGAGACACATCTTTTACTTCTTGACTGCCCAAAAAGAAGCTGAAAAAGGCTGGGCTTTCTTGGCAAAGACAGCCTTCACCAGCTTCTCAGGGGCGCGCTGGAAGGCTCTACCTGTGGAGCCGGGCAGTGCTGTGCCCGCTCGGTGAGCCCTGCTCCTCCTGATTCAATCTGATCATCGCGGTGTTTATTCTCTGGACCTGCCTCTTGCCTTTGCGGCGCACACAATCCGCGCCCGGTGCTGCCTCTCCTCTCGTGCCGTGCCGTGCCGTGCCGTGCCGTGCCGTGCCGTGCCGTGCCCCCGCGCCGAGCCCGGGCGGGAGCCGGGAAGCGCCGCTGCCGTGGGTGGAGCCCGGGGGCTGCGGCTTCCCCGGCCCTGGGGAGGCGAGGATCGGTCCGGCTGAGGGGCTGGTAAGTCCTGCTTCCCCTCCCTGCTCCCAGGGATCATCTCCTTCTGTTTTGTTTTTTCCCACTAGCGTTTAATTTTCGTGGGTGAGGCTATTATGTGCCGGAATCCTTTTGGGATGTAAGCAGCCCTGTCTCCCCTTACTGCCCTGGGAGGTGCTTTCAGTTCTGGTGTGCTGTCAGCCTTACTCTTCTGGAGATTAACCTTCCTCAGCTTCTAGATGAATGTGTCCTAACTATGATCCATTTCCTTCCAAATCTACTGATTTGGAGTTTGCCACAGAAAACAATCTTTTATGTGGTTTTATTATATATATACAGCAAAACATATTGGATGAACAGTAAAACACACACACACACACACATATATATTGTTAAACATACACAGAAAAGCGTATTGGAGACATAGTAACACATATATACATGTATGTATGTAGGTAGATAGGTAGGTATATGTATGTATAGATATTGTACATATACATATACATATACATATACATATACATATACATATACATATACATATACATATACATATACATATGAAAAGTTCCCAACCTTTCTTATTGAAGTTTTTTCCTGGTGGACTTTACCTGAATATTTCAGTATTTCTATGAACCTGTGAGTCAGGCAATATCCACTGCTTTTATGTAGATAATTTATCACCACTATTTACTTACATAAAATGGAAAAATGAGGGAATTAGGAAGAAATGTTGAGACGAAACAAAAGGCTTTTAAGAGTCCATTAGAAACTGCTCAGAAAAGGAGTTTGGATTTTTTTT
>VXBB01007635.1:0-33052 GCA_013399915.1 Illadopsis cleaveri | reverse complement strand
TTTTTTTTTTTTTTTTAAATTTTAAAGATCTTCTAATTTATTTTGAAGCAGGGAAAATATCAACATTCCAGAAATGAAAAAGGCCACCTGTTTGTCTGCAGCTGTCCTGCAAAACAGAGAGCAGTACTACTGGCATCTAATAATATCTCCAGCTTGCAGAAGTGGCATGTATTTGGCATTTTATTCAGTGTTCTGTGCAGACATACAGCTGGGCTTGCTTTTATTTTCCCCAAGTTTATCTGAATATCTCATCCGGGCCATGCAGTAGCATCTGACAAACGATGGCTCCACAGTGAAAAGCTGTAGAACCGATTTGCAGTGCGAATACAGTGAGACTGTTTTGTATGTATTGTGGCGGATGAAAGGAATGGAAGTGGGCCAAATTCAAGCTGTTTGCCATTGCATCTGATCAGCAGATCCTATGGAGAGAATTTGCCTGCTGTGAATATTTGATTCTCGCTAGCTTGAACTATCTTGTGTGTTGGCAGTGCTACTGTGTGAATTTGCGGTGGCTTTCCAGGGTGTCTGTCCTACTCAGCTGCCAATTTCTGAGGGGTTTTTTACAGAGTTCAGGATTTTGTGCTCCACTTCGTGTGTGAGGAAACTTACTTAATGCTATACAGTGAACATTTTTTTCATATTCATAACACACAGATTAAAACAAACAAACAAATTACAAGTGAGCAGCGTGTTATCTTTTCTTTTCCCCCTTCCTCATTCCCTCCCCCACCTTCACGAAGGTGTAACCCCTCCACTAGCTACTCTCTCTGCATTATCTTCAGATAATTGTCCTGGCAAAGTGATTTTGTAGAGGTGAGTCTGTCAGATTACACACCACGAAGGATGAAAAGGTGGTGGTGTTGACATGCAGCTGTGAGAGCAGGAGCGTTTTTCCCTTCCTTGCAATGCATCTTTCTGACTGAGTTCTCGCAGAGTCAGTGTCTTATCTGTCCATGACCCTTCTTACTGGTTCATGGCTTGTTTTGCCTGAGAGTTTGCAGTTTTGAGTGTTGGTTAATTTTTTGTTTCACTATTCAGTATAGTGAAACATTTATGTTAATAATTTTTTATTTTCTATACTTACAAGTAAATGACATTGCTTGTAGTGCTGATGTAACAGTAACTGTCAGGAGTCTGCTGAGGCAAGCAGAAAGGGGTTGGGATTTAACCTATCACTGTATCCTGTGTTTGTGTCCTGTCTGTCACCACACTAAAGCATTTGTCTTCTCTATGTACCCTATTTAGACCTTCTGTCATTTTATAGATTATGCATAGATAAAATAGTATAGCTATCTGTGATATCTATAGATTACATATTTATAATTTATAGATTGATAAAAACATAGATATATATGGACATAAAATTATATATATTAAAATAATAGAGAAAATTTGCTAAATAAATTTAGGCTGTAACCTATCAGCTTGTTCTTCCTCTGTGTGTATGAAGGACAAAAGCCAGAAGAAAATTTTTGATTGTATAGTGGTATGGGATAAAACCAAGAGGAGCCAGCAAGAGACAGTTGCAGGTCCTATGGGGCTGTAGGAAATGAAGTGCTGACCAAGTGACCAATTCTCTGTCTACTCCAACGCTGCAGCTGCAGAAAGTAATGGCTGAGAGAAAAGCAGTATCATCTCCATTTAATATATTGAGGTAGTTGTGTGATAATGCCTTGTAGGGGCTGCCAGAGGGACCAAATTCTGGTTGTGTGTCTTCTGAGACCACTGTAAAAGATATCACTGTTAGCTGAGGCACAGTGGCTGTCCATCCTGAGATCCTTGCCACTGCAGTGTGACCCATTTGCATGACCTATTTAACTCTGCCAAGTTGTAAGGAGCTGGGCAGGCACATTAAATGTGTCTTTTCAGTCACCTGTTTAAAGTAAGGATGGTTTTTATATCTTGCTACTTGTAAACCTGTTTTTTTCTGCTTTTTTTAGTTTCTTCAGCAATGACAAAGAATGGTGTTTTAGGTGACTACAAAAAATACATAGTTGCAGCTAACAGACACTGAACAATAAATCCTCTTGAAAGATAAAAGCAAAATTTTCTGAGAACTGAAGAAGTCAGTACCTGGTCAATGCAAGGTGTAGTAATCCTGAGAGAAAGCTTTGCTGGGAGCTGGGTCAACTTTAAGACTCCTTTCTCCTTTCAGTAGCTTAGGAATGCTTTTCTGCAGTGACTCAATGGAACTAACAAATGTGAATTTCATCTGTACTAGAGCAAATCAGGAAAAGTTTAGTTTTGCAGTAGTATGAGATACATTTTTGGCTTGGGGTTAGACAGCCTAGGCAGGTGTCCTTGAGTAAATATATCACTTGAAAGCATTTTCTTTGTTGGATTTTTCTTCAGTCCTTTCCCACAAAGTGCCTTTTTTAGGACCACTGGGAAGTAAAAATTATGAGATTGCTAGCAAAAGCAAAAACTTCTTTCAGGGCTCACTTGATTGCATCTTGTTGGCATATGTTGTTGTTTGTCCCTATACAAGATACCAGTTTTCTGAGGAATTGTTTGGGTGATAGTGTTAGTGACTTTGGCAAACTTCATTTATATGATGACCATCAAAATAAAAGCATGTAGCCAGGCAGAAGTAGGTGATGCTGTTTTTTTGAGAAGTAGGCATTTGTTCATCAGCAGAAGAACCGAGTTGCCAAACTATGTGGCTGCCAAATAACTGGTATTTTTGTTACTGCTTATCATAACTCAGATGTGAACTTCTGGCATAAAGATGGGTGCAATTAGTTATCTTCAGCATTCCTCCTCCTTTGATTGTTTTCTAAGTCTATTAGGTTACTGTGACCACTATGCCCTGTATATTTTTTTTAAATTTAGAAATATTGTTAGTAACTTTTTTTGAATGCTTTTGCATTTTTATTCGATTTATTAGATTTACACATTACTCCACCAACCATTTGAGAGTGACCAGGACTGTCCTCCATCAAAGACTAAACATAACAGTTATTCATGATGCAGTTGGAAAAATTATAGTACAAACAGTAAGCCAGATGGAAAATTTTACAGGCATCTTTTTTCAGGTCATGAATGATGCTGTCTCTCTGGGTTATGGGCTCTCTGCTCTCTCAACTGCTGTTCCTTCACCCCCTGGCTTCCTTCCAGAGCTGTTAAGTTTCAGCCAGGGAAGAAAGGGAGATTTGAACTCCTCTGAATTTCCAAGTCTGTGTTTTCTGTGGTGTGGCTGGCAAGCTTTGTGTGCGAGTGTTGGCACGCCAAGAGCCACAGCGATTAGCATACTGCCTGCAGAACAAACAGGGCTGCTGTCCCCCAGCCCCAGGAAAGGCCTGGGAGCAGATGTGGGGAGAGCCCTGCTCACCAATCCTGCTCTGTCATGCAGAGTGGGTAAGAGCTGAACACCACCAGGCTCCTCTGCTTCCAAGTGTTTATGAAAACAGGTCTCCACCACAGCTGTGGTTCTGCTCCTCTGTAACTCTGCATGTGGCAGGTTAGCTGTGGGTTGGAGATGAGACTCCTCAAAGAATATCAGGCTGCACATTGTATCTTTACTTGTCCACGCATCTACCATTGCAGTTGCTGATCTAGAAAAGTACATATCTAAAAACTTATTCTCTACTGACCTGCAAGATTTATCCATATAAAGCATATTCACTGGTTCTGTAACAGGGGAGTGGTGTACATGTATATGTGTCAGTATAAAACCTGTATTAACTGTATATGCACGCATGCAGATTCAATCTCCTTGGTGCCAACCAAAGTGTCATTGCTTGGACTTGGTTCGAAAGAGACTTATATCAGTTTTCACTTAGCCTCTCTTAGTTATTGACTTCTAATTTTTACGGTTTGAAAAGAGCAAATCCTCCATAAGAAGTGTTATGAAATTGGTTGTTTCTTCTTCTAGACGATGGCCATGTGAAGTGAGCTTCAAGGTTTTTACTTCAAGAGAAAGCATCTCTTTTCTCAGTGGCTTCTGGCTGGTTACATTTGGAGTGACAGGAAAGCAATTGTATTAACTGGCTTGCTCATACCTGACATGCAAAGTGTTTTCTGAACAAATGGCTTGCTTAAATGGTGGTGGGCTTTTTTATATGTACTCTTCCTGCTCCCTTCAGAAGTCCTGCCTTTTCTACTTTGTATCATGCTGAGGTTGTGTGGCTGCCTCCAGCAGTAGGTGGAGAAATTAGTGGACCCTTTTCAGTAAAAAAAGTTGCCAGCACCTGTGTTTGAGAAGAAGCAAGTCAACAAGCTTGTTGTAGTTACATATCTTGGAAAAAAAAAAGAAAAAGAAAAAGGTTTCATATGTATCTGGTTTTCAAACAAAATCTACACCGACTTCTTAAATTATGAGACTGGAAATGTCTTTGGTTCTTCATGTAACTAATGGTATGACTGTTCATGACCAGTTACTGAATTAGGGAGAAGTTGGTTTGATAAGATTTTTTTTTTTTTCAGTTAAGGAGAGTTTAAAGTGTTGAGGTTTTATGCTTTTTCTCTCTTTTCAGGATAATATCATATTATTCTTAAGAGGCTGCAAAGAACTGGGACTTAAAGAATCTCAGCTTTTTGATCCTGGTGATCTGCAGGACACATCAAACAGAGTAACCATCAAGTGAGTACAGCAGCAGTTTGTGACTAGCATGTTACAGTTTCAGGTGCTTGTGATGCAATAGTAAATATTTAAGAATGAGCAGAATCACAGAATGTGTAGGTTGGAAGAGGCCTTCAAGATCATGGAGTCCAAGCCAGCCCTAACACCTCAACTAGATCATGGTATCAAATGCCACATCCAGTCTCTTTTTAAACACATTCAGGGATGGTGACTCCACCACCTCCCCAGGCAAACTATTCCAGTATTTAATCACTCTTTCAGTGAAAAACTTCTTCCTAATATCCAACCTATATTTCCCCTGATGCAGCTTAAGACTGTGTCCTCTTGTTCTGTCATTGCTGCCTGGAGAAAGAGACCAACTCCCAAAAAGGCTATAGAAATGTAATGAGTGTAAGGCAAATAGGAAGCAGAGGTTTGGGAAACTTTCAGTGTTGGGACAAATAGATTGTTCTATTCAACAGGTTTTGTCCCAGAGACATCAACCACAGCTCTGCAAAATAGGACAACACTTGGAGAATGCTCTCAGGCCTGTGGTGTGACTCTTGGGGTTGTCCTGTGCAGGGCCTGGAGTTGGACTTGGTGATCCTTGTGGGTCCCTTCCAACTCAGTTTATTCTGTGATTTTGTGAAAATACTTAGTTAGGCAATGAGATTCTGAGAGACTTAGAGGTTTTCCTAATCTAAATTGATGACATTCTTTTTTTGACTGGGGGAAGGAAGTCACAGCTCTGCTATTTCAGATTAAACTGTTCTGATGGTGCAATATAGGGTATTAGAGGCCTCTCAGATTGTATGAGATGCAGACATGAACATGGTCTCTTCACTTTCCTGCAAGAGCTATAGCTTGAGACACACAGTAATTGGGCTAATGAGAGTCTGTGTGAACTGGAAATGGCATAATTTACATAGTTTTTCACCAAAGCTACATACCCACTACCACACAAATTGCACAGGCCCCCTACCTTTTAAAAGCAAAAGCACCCCACACTTTCATAAAATTAAAAAAAATTATAATTGGTGTTATTTAGAAGTTTTCTTGAAAGTTTTGGGTCTATCATGTAATATTACAGTTATAACAGAAGTTATTGCTCTACAGACAAGCAAATGCTGCTGAGTTGATTGAATGGTCTAATTTCATTTGGCCAAAAAGATCACTAATGAAATCCTGGTGAGACATATCCATTTTAGAAAAGTATATGGAAACAATTTACTAAATTTCAGTAGCATTTTTTTTTTTATTTCTTTCTGGCAATGGAAGCTGGGCAAGCGTTCATGGTGTTCAAGCATTGTCTGGGAAAATTCAAAGGTTCTGAAAATCGAATTGGCCAGTGTCGAATACCATTTTTTGCTCCTTCACAAGATTCTGATTCTAATATGAGATTCTTCTTGCCCTCTATATGGCAGTGAGTGGGGGTTATGTGATGTGTTTCTTCTAAATCTGATATCAATGAAATAGGTTCTTCATGATGTCCTGTAAAATCATTACAATGATTGACTGCAGAGAGTTGAAAAACAATCCATAATCTTCATATAAAGCCCTAATCTCCACGTGAAACCAGAGAGGAAGAGTTCTCCTGATAAAAACCTTCATCTTTCGGGGTTGAGGATGGATGGAGTACCTTGGTGGAGGCAGGCTGAGAGGCTTTGGCTGGAATGGAGCTCGAAGCAGAGCTGTTCAGTATGTCACCAAGTTAAACCTGGCATCATAAACCCTGCAGAGCTGGCCTGGCCCTCCGCTGCATATGAGGGCTTCAGAGAAAGCAGCTGTGGAAATGAGCCAAATGTTCTCCTAGCACTGTCCAAGTTCACACTGAGTAACTGAGTTGAGGTGTACAAGCCAAGTCCATGACTGTTTTAGAGAAATATGTTGAAGGCTGTCTTCTGCTAGCTAGTTCCCAAAGTCTGAAGGTGATTTTTTTCCCTCTTTGAAGACTTTTGGGTGATTTTTTTAAACATGGTAAAAATATTACTTGTTCTGTGGTAAAGGATGAGTATGACATTATTGCACATGCTTAAGATAATGACATTTTAACAATTTTTTTTCCATAGATGTTAATTGAGGCAAGCATTAGATCTACTTTTTGGAACACTTTGCTTATAAAAGTTATGAGCTAATGCTGTAAGGAATTTTTTGTGACTCTTTTCCACTGTTATTTTACTAAAAGAAAAAAACGAGAACTGTTCTATTTTTCTTATTGTGTGGGTATTAGTGGACAAAATTTTGGCTTAAAAAGATGATATCAAAAATACTTTGTTTACCATTGCCTATATTTAGTTTTGGTTTTGTCAGATAAACTTTAATGCTGGAGTGGTCTTACTGCTATAGTAGAAAATTCCACTATAAACAATCAGAACACAGTCTTTACTAAATCTCAAGTAGTCTTACTTAGTTTTCAGCACCTACATATTTCCTTCATTTTTTTAATGCTTTCTTTGCTGGATTTTGAAATGCTGTTTATGTTTGCACAAACTTTGTACTTTGTTGTTTTTAACATAAAACTGCCTCTCTTCCATGAACGTAAGAGAAAAAAATAAATTGAGAAGGATGATGCCAATGTTCAGTCTGAATGCTCAAGTATACATTTAAAAAATAAATGTTTTCTACGGCAAGTTCTGTTTTAAATGGCAGGGTCTTTGTTGCTTTGTCCATTCACTTTGTTCTTTGTAATGTTTTTTTTCCACAGAGGCACCCACAGTATTTCCTTAATGTTTGGTGATGCCTCTTAGGCTTGTTCAGTTGGTTCCAGAATCTGTATGAGTTGCAGAGCAGAATCTGACTGTTGGATAACTGCAGAATGTATTTTAGCAGTGAGGACTTTTGTGTTCCTTTTTTAAGAAATCAGCAACTCAGTTTAAAGAAAATATTTTGGCATTGTCCTACTTTACTGTGGAACCATTATAAACACATTTTCTTTTTGTACTCCCATAATTCTAATTTAATGATTGAAATAATGGTGACAAAATACTCCCATGTTATGAATAAATGAATGTGTGAACTACATCTTCTTAGCTTTCATGTGTTTCCAGACAGCAGAAGTATTCGGCAGGCTTTTGTTAGGGAAAATGTGATCTGCTGCATACAGCCTCTTGGAAACTATGTCTACTTTCTGATTCTTTTTTTTTTTTCAATTTTTTTATGTGTTTGTGTCTGCAACCAGGAACGCTGACTATAGTAGGAAGCTGAAAAATGTAAGTACATCACTTGTAGTTTTTCTTTTTGTCTGGTTAATCCTGTTATTGGCCTGATCAAGAATTATGTCAGTAAAAACTGAGTACACGAGTATTGCTGAAAAGTCCTTCTGAATACAAACCTAACTGGATTCTGCTGGAAATTTAGGTAGAGCTGCTATGGCTAAGCAGCTTTACAATAGAAATAAAATGGAGAACATTTGTGTCCTCTTAGATACTCTTAGCTGAGTGATAAACAAAGTGATTTCTGTGCTGTCCAGTGTCGTGTTTGCTGGGAACGATCTGATTCACCCATGAAGCCACACTTTTGTAGCTCTTCACAAATATATAGGCATTGAGTACAGTTGCACAAAGCATTTAAAATGAAGCAAAATGACCATTAAATTGGGATGCAAGGCCTTACAATCATGTTTGCTAGCTTTCTCATTGTTCTTCCAAATAAATCAGTGTTTCCCCAGAAAGACTATTCCCATTTAACTTCAATTTCCTGTTAATTTAAACTAAGTGCCATGCTATTGGATCCTGTACTTGTTAACTAGAAAAGAAAATGTCTAAACTTTGCTGGTCTCAGTTTAAAACCTAGCAAGCTGTCTGTCCTTAGTTAGCTGTAAACTGGTCTAATTTTTATCTGGCTCACATCCCTATAATCTGATAGGAAATGCCAAGACCTCTTATAATAACTTTGAAAACCAGTAATCATAACTTCCATGACTGGGGGTGAAAAAAACCCCAAACAACACCAAAACCACCCCCTCCCCCAAATTGTTTCATCCTGTCTTTTCCATCGTCAGTAGAGTAGAATTCTCTGCACCCAGCACACAGATTTTTAGGAGAGGAATTCAGCTTTGGTGTTTTAACACTCTTTGTGGGCACTGGCTAAACATCTTTGTAAAGATGTATTGCTTTAAAGGTGAAGTTTCAAAAGTGTCCTCCATAATGTGCTTGTAGGCAATATATGCTTTCCAGGTGCATGATCCTGCAGCCTCAGCTGGCAGCCAGCCAGAATTTCTTGCAAATGTGAAATTTTCTGCCTTTTTTTTTTTTTTACCAAATGAAGAAAGAAAGAAGAGAGAATGTAATTAAATGCTAGCAGAAATAAATAAAAATACCAAAAATACCATAACCTTCATCAATTAACTGAATGGCAAAATGAATTGGACAGTTTCCTGGTTGCTAGAAATACTGTTATTTGCAAATATTTGCATTTAACTTGAGAATGTGTACTGTAAGACCTTTTTGCATTAAATTTGTCAAGTGGTGTTGGTTGAAGGAAAATAGTTCAGATAAAGGTTGTTTCAAGACCAAAAAAATCAGTACTAGCAACACCATCTCCTTTCATTCAGTACAGTAGTATTGATTTGGATGTAATTTTTTAAACAAGGGAAGTTTTTGAACTTTATTAAAATGTTACTCAGCTGTTTCATGACATGCACACTACTTGTAAACGGAAAAAAAATAAACCATATTTATATATGCAATACATATTTTACATTATGTACCACAGTTGTTCTTAAACAGAAGGTCTGTATGATGCTGTATCCTATTCTGACAGGGCCTCAGCTGCAGTGCTGCAAAATTTTGGACATTACTCTTAAATGAAAAATGGGGATGCCAGAAGAAGTTGATAAGAAAGGTCTGGCATGTTGCTGAGGAGGAATGTGGATGCATGTTTTAGGGAAGAAGAGTGTGAGAGATGTTTGTTCCCAGTGAAATTCCCCTTTGGGATTTCTGCTAGTCTTAGTTCCTTTAGTTCACTATATAGCATGAAGTATATGGCCCCGTCACATCAAAACATAAAATACTGTATTTCAGTTTATGAGTCTTTTTCCATACAGTTAATTGCAACTATTATTTATTATTGGTTGCATCTCTTTTCCACATCAAAATATTTCCTGTTCATTCTGCAGTTAAATACTTTGCAATGTCATGGAATATGCTAAAATAAGGAGCATTAAAAGAGAAAAAGCCCTAAGTTCTAGGGTGATGGTTTGTCATTTTTAACCACTGCAAAACACAACACTAAATTGAATTGCCTTTGATGAGCAGTTTCCAGTCCAAATAGCTGCTGCGCAGGTATTATTAAAGACATTGCTCTAAGTGGAGACATATGTGGGTGCAGAAAAGGCCTTTCCTGCATGGTATAAATGTCACCATTAGATGTGACCATCCTAAGCATCTTAATTTCTCATTTTCTAAAGCAAGTGCAACACCAGCAGTGTCAGGTCAGATATCTTTGCTACTTGCACGAGCAATTCTTGGTCTTTTTCCCTCACCAGTTTTGAATGGATTTTTGAGTTATGGGGAGGTATCAAGTCAGAACTTTAATAAAATCAGTAACTTTTACACTGCAGTCTGATAGAAACAACAAGATGCTCATGACTTTTGATTAATCTTGGGCTAAGCAATTCTTGAACTAGCAGGAGCCTGGAAATAAATGTTCCTGTGTATTCTGGTTATTTACATTAAGGTGATTAAAAATGTGACTCCCGTTTCTGTCCTTGAAATAGACATATATTTGGGATGCTTTTAGGCAGGCAGACGTTCTAGGTACTTTGTTTATTGCCTTGGTCTTAGTGGTTTTCATTAATGACTACTAATATTTACACTTTTTAGGGACTTTTTTTGTATTGAATTTACAAACAAATATATTTATGTGTGTCTTCTAGAACTTTCAGATCTATTTGTCTAGTTTTTCTACTCAGATCCATATTTTCTCTTTATTTTTCCAGGCAGACATAAGAGTTTTATTATTTTTATTAAAAATACCAGGGAGATAATATGTTAAGTTACGTATTTTGTAGGACTGTTTAAATTTTCATAGTTGGCTGATGTATTTATGTTTAACCTTTGACAGACACTTCCCTTTCAGTTTTGATTTATAACAAAATTTTGTGCTACTGTGCAGTTTAGAATAAATGAGGGATGTTGCAGGGAAGTAAATTTAGCTACAGGACTGTGTAGATGGCTTAAATTAATTCTTATTAACTTCTGCAGGTATTAGTCACCATTTATTGGCTAGGGAAAGCAGCAAACAGCTGCACGTCATATAGTGGATCAACCCTGAACCTGAAGGAGTTTGAAGGCTTCCTGGCACAAATGAGAAAGGTATCTTTTTGTTATGTTTTGGGAATGAAAATTTACTTCAAATTATTACTCCGATAAATAAATTGTTTCTTGCTAAATATGAGTGAAGGGGGGCTGGAGTGCAAATTCCTTAGTAAACCTCTACCTACATCAAAAAATGTTTCTGATTCTACCAAACTCTGAAAACCACTTTGGCAGCCAACTTCAGTGGTATCACTGATGCAGCAAGTGGTGTCAAATAGGGTTTTAGAATTGTCATGTGGCTCTTTCATCTTAATTTCCATGTGTTTTGGTTTGAATTATTTTCATTTATGACACCAAGTTTCAGCTAGAGGAGCTGAGATTCAAAAGTAACATAGTAGGACTCAGAAGAGCACAGTTTTTTCTTCTTTAAAACATTCAGTCTCATGGGCAGCTTTTTTGGTTTTGTGTTGCAACATAAAGCATCAAACCAAAGGATCTAAATAAAGCTGAAGTGGAGGAGAAGCAGATTATATTTCACCAAAGGCATAGTTAGGATAAATCTGTTTTTGCCAAGCTCTAAATTCTGGCTGAAATCATATTTGGTGGTTTATAGTGAGCTGGTCTCTGTTGGAAGGGAAAAGTTGTGATTGCTGTAGTGTGGTTTGGGGATTTTTGGTTGAGCATTCCAGCATGCCCTGAACCTCAACATCAGACACTTAACCTCATGGCTCATGCTAACAGTTAGCATCAATAACCAAACCTGCCTTTCCTTGAGATGAAAGGGACAAGGAGCAGGTGTGGAAGAAGATTGGCAGCACCATGTGCTGGTGCCACACGTGTTGGACGTGCTGCTCAAGCAAGGCTGTGCAGATGTGTTCTGCAGTGCACAGAGCCTCATGCCTGCTATTCCCTCCCCACCTCATGTAGCCATGTCATGACAGGCAGTAGAGTTTGGGGACCATGGGAGACTCTCTGGACTTAAATTCTCCTTGAGCTCTGTGCTGCTGCAACTGTACCAGCTGCAGCTCTTTATTCTGGGATCTCACAGGGCCAGCACCACTGGAGAGGATGAAATGCTTGTCTGACTGATAGCAGTTCCTACACCCTGGTGTGGCCCAAGAACCTTAACTAGATGGGTTTGTGAGCCCAGTTCCTCTGAACAAGCAGGTGAAAACGGAGAGGAAAAGAGAACATCCTACTTCTCTGGAGAAGTTTGTTTTAGTCTTCATTTTAATGACCTGTGCTTATCACTTGAGACTTCGGCACTGAGCCTAAGCAATAAAAAGATGAAGCTATTACTTGAGTTGTTTACAAACAGAAGAAGTGGAGAAGGAGCAGTTTACACTCCAAAGAGTCTGAAAGGTGAAACAAACCCAAACAAGGGAGTTAGCACAGGAAAATTTCTGAAGTGCAGTTTGTCACTATGTTAGTGCTGCATAATATCATGATTTATTTTGTAATGTTTAATCTCACACCATGAGGCTGCTCTTTTTTCAGGTGATATTTACCCAGGAAACTAACCATCAGAGCATTTTGGAGGTCCTAGCTTGAACCCTTTTGTGGAATGAAATAGGCTAGGGGCAAAAGGAAGCATTCTCCAGGGAGCTGGTGGTCGTGAAGGGCATGACTGGGCATTGTGGAGTGCTGCAAATTAAGGACAAAAGCAAGAGGCTGGTACTTGATTTGTTGCAAATGTTGGAGCTGGGAGAAGGGTAGTCTCATAAAAGCTGAAAGATATGTATGCCTTTAATGCATAAACAGAGCATTTTGCAGTCCTGCAAAGTCTTATTTAGGGTGATGCTGCTGTGCGGGCTGCTGGCGACTTCTTTTATCACATCCCTACTCTGGTACCCCTGCAGTATTTCCCACTGGCAATTGTGGGTTTTTATGTTACTGCATTTGAAGAGGATTTGGTTGTAAAATACAATATGTTAATCATGCTGTGCAACACTCTGATGTTCTTTATAGCTGAGCTAGAGTGATGAAAAGACACTTTATCACATTCTCCACTGGCATTTTTTCCACAGAATTTAATAACTAAATTGACCATAAATTCAGTGTGGTTTAGTTTTTCTGTTGTAAATTCTCTCTACCCTCCTTTTTTAATAAGCAAATCAAAAGACGGCTCTGATGTAAGTTGTCTCAGACTCATCTTTTTCTACTTCTCATGCTGAAGGGGATATTAATTTCTAATTTTATTCATGTTACACTGTTTTCAGTTTCATTAACTCTTTGAGTACTCATTCTTCTTTACATTTAAACTAGAAATTCCCAATGACAATGGCTTTTTGATTATATTCAGTGGGTGGAACTTCCTGGACAAATGCATCTTGTATTTGGCAATCACACTTTAACTGCCACTTACTGACATACTGTGTTTTTAATTAGATAATATGAAAGACTGACGTGCTGTTGTGTGTCATGTCATGGTGTTATCAGTCCCACAGATAAACACATTCCCACTGATGACATTTGGGAGATGACGTTTGTTCAAGGCAGGACAAATACCCGTCTGTGTGACGGCATTGTGTTCGAGAGTGTCTTTGCCAAGGGGAAAGCTGTAAAGAACATGTTTACAGAAGTCTAGGATCCTGTCCTGGTGCCTGCCTCTTAATTCCTAGTGAGCAGCATGCAAAATTAACATAAACAGCCCATTGAAAGTAGGTTCTGCAGAACTCATTAGTTCACAATTGGACTGTTTTCAAACTCTGGGAGATATTGAATGTGGGATAGGGCTTTTTGCCCAGTTGAAGTCCCTGTTGCTGCTGAGCAATTCTGTGTCATTCAAATACAGTAATTTAGGAAAATGGAAGTGTGCCTAAAGATTGAGAATAGCTGATTGGTGTGAAGGGATGAGTGGATTTAAGGAATTTGGATTTTTTAAAAGATTTTTGGATCGTGTCACAAACGGGATTTTCATAGGATTTATAGATTTGTTCTTGGCTGTGTGTAAATCATGCAGATTTCAGGGAGATTTTTGTTGTCTATTGTTTCTATTAGTACTTCAGTTCACTAAGCAGAATTGGGAAAGGAAATTACATAAGATTCCTTACAATTTTTTAAAATGTATTTTATCTGTTTTTAGAATATATTTTCACTTCTGTTTACCGTGAGGTTACTTAATGGCATTACCACAGTTTAGCTTGGCCTTAGGTGACCTTTGCTGCTGCCCTTAATGTGGTACTTTGGCAGATTAGTAGTGAGTGGCACTAATTAGGCTTTCTTCCTGAAAAGTTTGCAGGGCGTTTGGTCCGATGTCTCAGTCCTGCATGGAGCCTCTCTCTTGTTGGGCAGGGGAGTGTTGGTGTGTTACCCTAGGGCTCTCCCCTCTCTATCACTTTTCTAGCAAACTTGCTTTTTTGTGGAGGCAGCCCGCCATAGCATACTGTGATATTCCTGATTGATCTTCTCACTGGCAATACTAGTGACGGGCAGAACTTTAACAGTCAGGGACAGTGGGAGCTCTGCTCAATATAGCCATTGTGCTTCAGCTAGTGGTAAGCAGGGGGTGCTTCTTAATTAGGAATTAATATTCAAATGCTTCTAGGAGAAAAAAAAAATCACATTCCAGCCTCTTTGGGTCACAAAATGTCAGTCTGATAATGGCACCCACATCTCTGACTTTACTTACTGTTGGGGGAGAAAAAAACAGATTTATCTCTGAACAAACTTAGTTATTTTTGTTTTTTCTCAGGCTGTGCTATTGTAATTAATGTTAAGACACTCTAAAACAAGGGATTTATTATAATGCAAGGGTGAGGATGGCTTCTATTGACCTTTCCCTCTGCTGGAGTTTCAGTGTTTTAGTATGTGCTGCTTGCACTGGAAAGAATTTATAATCACAGGGCTGTCAAAGACAACCATTGTTCTCCCTGCTCTGAACATGTGGGTCAGCTACAAGTGCTTTCATATCCCCCAGAGCCAGGAGCTGGCAAAGAGTAAAGAGCACAACTGAATTCTTCTGAGGCATCGGGAAAAGCATTTTGCATATTTTTCATTGCTGATTGCTTGAGAAAGACATCCCTCTTTCATAACAGGAATTTCTCTTCAAGGTAGACGGAGGCTGAAGCACACTGCTTTATTATTTTGCCGAGCTGAAGCAGCAACAACAAATACTGTCTGCTGGGGTCCTGGCCAGATACAATAGATGGGCAAGGAGAGGCGGGGGGTCTTTTGGAAAGCAGCGAACTTAAACCTGATGTAGGCACGATGTTAAAATTGTCGTGCCTTTGACTGTGCTATGGACTGTGGACAAATCAAGTTTCAGGTTACTTTCACTTTTGATCAGTTTATTAACTGGTCTATTGGAACTTTTTCTCAGTTCATTGTACTAGTCTAATGAGAGTAGCTTCTTCTTAAACAGCATGAAGCTGGGTTATTGCAAGCTTGCACTTTGTTTTGAAGGGAAGAAGGGGCAAAAAAACCAAGGAAGCCTTTTTTTGGGAGGAGATTTTTAGTGTTTGGGAAGATGCTTTGTTTTCTGATGTGTAATGCATCTCATGAGTATGTCAGTGCCTTCTTTATGAAGAGGTTCCTGCTGTATTTCCATGTAGGAAACAGAGGACATTGAGAGCCCCAAGCGCAGCATTCGTGACAGTGGCTATATAGACTGCTGGGACTCTGAACGCAGTGACTCCCTGTCCCCGCCTCGCCACGGCAGAGATGATTCCTTTGACAGCCTGGACTCCTTTGGCTCCCGCTCGCAGCAGACACCGTCTCCAGATGTAGTGCTCAGAGGGAGTAGTGATGGTAAGTACCAGTCACAGGGCAGCACATGCATAACATTGTGACATAGAGGTAACGCTTCTGGAATAAATGTGCCATTCAGAAGCTGCACACAGCCTCTGAGTTGGGCAAACCCGGTGGGAGAACTTCTCTGCAAATGCTGATCTGTGCTCCCTGAGGTGTAGATGGCTTTGCCAACAGCTTACCTGAAGTTTGTCTCCAGATAGTGTAGCATTGGGAAATGAGTTACATCATTGCTGTGTAATTTTATGATGGGAAGGGTGCTTTTCTGTGTTTTGGTGTAAGAGGATGTTATGCAGACTCGTTTTAACTTACAAACTAGGCTGAAGCAAGAAATAAAATTACAGGAACAGGGTGTAGTGAATTGTAGTGAGTAAAATGTTTGCTTAAGTAGATGCAGGGCAGATAAATGACATAGAAATATCTTGAGAATGTCTGATACTTGACAGAGTTTTGAAGTCTGATGTACAGCACTGTATCAAATGTCATTTATGTTTTTATAGCATTTAGAAAAGTGGGTAAATTAATACCTCCCAGCATCAGAGCTTTGTTCACATTTATGAGAGGACAGGAAGCTCTAGGCATACAGAAGGGCTGCTGCTTGTCTACCTTTCTTTTCTGATTGAAGAGGGTTTTGGAGGCTTGTAAACACAGCATGCTGGATGAAGGATTTGCTAGGAATAGATATGGAGTATGCACTTAGGTTACCAGTCATGAGCAGGATTCTGGTTTAGGACAAAAGCATGCATGATGGAGGCTCTTTCTGTACAGTTACATTCCTGATAAACAGATGAATAAGTCAAACTTCATCATCAGATGAAATTATGTTGCATACATGAATCACATCTCTTTAGTAATATTGTTTATTTAATTTAAAAAGGAAAGGCAGGAAGAGTTTTTGGTAGGAACCAGATGTTCATACTGCTTTTGGCAGTGTGAAAGAAACTGGTGCTAATCATAACCGGACATATGAGAGATTTCCTGAGGTGATGGAGAACTCCTTAGAACTGGAAGGCTGGCAGGGAGAGCTGGTATCACAGTAGAATTATAAAAGAGCTCTGGGAAAATCAGAGCTAGGATCTGCTCTGCTGCTCTGAGTGGCTCTGAGTTTGGGCTGTTACAGGTTGACTATCCAGAACCAGCTACTGGGGCTGATTCCCTGAAACAGCCTCATGACCCCTCAGACACTGAGCAGAGCACAGGCTCTACCTTACAAAATGTTTTTCTGCCTTCTCAAATGAGATAAGCATGGTGTTGGCAAAAAGGAACACCTCACATGTCCTAATGGAAAAGTGTTGCTCTATCCTGGGTGCTCAGGGGATGTCCAGTGTCCCTGCGTACTTGGAGCTGGTAGGCAGCCAGTTACATTTGTCCTGTAGGTGCTTCCTGTCAACTTCTGCTCTATTACCAGATGTTAGAAAGGTTTTGTGATTGTCTGCCACAGATTGTTTGACGTATTATCTTGTCACATTCCTGAGTCTGCAACAAACACAAAATAAGATGAAAGCACACCAAACTTGTTCTGAAAAATTAGTCTTTAACCAGGGTGCGTGCAGATGCTGTGTGCACATGTACGACTTGTCCAGCCAACACTTTCTAATGTGTCCTATTTTCCCTGCTCACTACTGCCATAACTTCACAGCTGTCTGCTCCAAGAGTTGCAGGTGAGGTGTAACTTGGCTGACCTCTTTTATGTTGAACCTCTTCCTGTGGTCCCAGCAGGCCTGTGTTTTACTCAGCTGTGAGTAGTTTTTGATAGAAACAGTATATTGGACTCGATGATCTTTAGAGGTCTTTTCCAACCTAAACAATTCTATGATTCTATATGCAAAGTTGGATGGAGGAAAACATTTTGATTTCATTACTTCTTTCTCCATTCAAATAGGAGCTTTATAAACCAAATAATATTGTGAACTAAAACTATGACCTAGAACAAAAAAAACCCCAAATGGACATTATTTAAGTGATCCTAAGGTGATTAGTTTAGGTGGAAGCAGTAAGTAATACCACCTTCACAAATGCTATCTGTGATTAGTCTCACTGTTGAGGAACTGCTCTGGTGTCCCATGTAGAGCGTGTCCCTTAGCAAAAAACAAAACCAGCGGTACAGTAGAACACATTTAAAACACAGTAGAATTGCATTCTAAACTGCCTTTGGAGTTGCCAATGAATAAAATCCTCTGCTTGGCCAGCAGTTGTGCATGGATCCTTTTAAGAAGGATCTTGGTATGTCTATAGTGTATAATTGCTTGTTACTAGTTCTGGAAACTGCTGCTGCTTCTACTTGTAAATGAGAACAAAAACCTTAAGGTTATAAATGTAGAGCATAGCTGCATCTTCCATTCGGTACTTTGGCTTCAAGTACTTCTTTTGCAAATTTGAGCTGAAAATAATTTCACGAGTAAGATGAATAATTAAAGAAGCTGTTTTCCTTTGATGTACTTGGCTTGAAGATGCTGTTGGCACATCAGTAATGAGAGGAATGTGTTCTAATTCCTCTGCTACTGTGGTTATCTATTTCAGCATTTCTGTCTGCCAGTTTGAGACTGGTTTTCCTGTGTTACAAAAATAGACAGCAGAGCAAAGTCAAAAGCAATCAGAATAGCAAATAACAGTAAGGGATCTTTTTCTTATCTTTTACACTCTCTGTGCCCTGCTCTGTCTGATGACTCTACAGCCCTTCAAGCCTCAACTATCCTCAGACACCCATGATTCTATGATGGTATCTCCACTTTTTGTTTAGACATAGATTCAGGGTACCAATTGTGGTGCTAGTTGCCATAAGTTCTTAACAAAAATTGTTCAAGCAAAAGATTACTAACAAAAAAGTTCATTGTGATTTTGTTCTAACATTCATTTCCATTGTGTCATGTCTTTTTCTACTGTTCCTTTTCACTCTTCTTCATCTCTCCAAGCAAATCATGAATAACTCAATCTACTGCAAAAGCTCTTTGCAAATAACATTCCTAGCATATTTAGAGCTCTTTTTCTTCCCCCACTTTGAATTATACACAAGCTACTTGTGATTTTTGTGACTTCATTGTTTTCAGTTGTTCACTAGTAGCACAGTGAATTAGCTGCTAATTTGCTAGTGTTTTGGTTTAACAAGAGGACACAATCTGAGTGGCTTCCCTTCACCCTAAAAAGGGGAACAGCTAATTGCATATGCAAGTACTGCAGAGGGGCCAAGGACCAGAGATATCCAACTCTCCAAAGCTTGAAGAACACACAAATGCTGATGGGACAAATGGCTGAACACACTCTATTTCACTCTTCAAACCAGGGCCTGTGATAAAGTTACATTGCTGGGAGAAAACTATTTGCATAACTTCTTTGTGAATTATTTTAAAAGGCTCAAAATGGTGCAAGGAATCTAGTGAATGTCTATGAAGTGGCTTCCAAAATGGGTATGAGAGCAGTTCCACACTACAAATGCTCTTTAGGGTGTTTCTCCTACAATTTGGGAGTTTCAAGTTAGAAACTTGGCTAAAGTTTCTGTGTCTTAAATGATTATAAATATCTGGAAGCTTAGTTCATTTGAACAAAATCAAATGGTCACCCAGCTCTGCTAACCTCGTATCTTATTCTCTCCAACTCTCGATTTTTCTCTGCCACTTTATTTCTTTACTGTACTGATCTAACATCTAAATCCTGAGATCACTTCCCTCTCTCCTTGCACCTTTTTATCTGGGTATCAAGTCTGTCTATTTTGCAGTGTGCTAGACTGATTGACTAGGCAGCCAGTGAGACTAGAGAGAGACTATCCAGCCCTCTGGTTCATAGCAGCTGCTGCTGTTCTCAGGTCTTGACCAAAGCTGATGCTGTCTGTGTTCAAATTGCTGTGTTAATGTGTGTGGAAACATTCACTTATTCCTGCCATTCTGTAGCTATACAACATGGAACCTTTTTTTGCTGTGCTTGAGCTAGGCACATATTAGTCTAGGTTCAAGACCGTGAATCAGGTCAGATGCCCTTATGTACAGCTAGGAGTCATCTGGGTTTTAGGAAAACTTCTGTGGCTGAAGATGAATTTTTCAGGGAATTATGGAGAAAAGTTTACTGTCTGTGTGGATGCTATGGCTACTACCTGCAGTGATTGATTTTAAAATATAAATGCAGGTAAAAGTGGCTAAATGTAGTTTTTTGGTGGTGTCTTTTGGTTTGTAGTTTAAAAATAACCCAAACAACTGGATGAAAGTGAAAATGAAAAGGATTTTTTTTCTCCTTCCTCACTAGGGAGAGGAAGTGATTCAGAAACTGACCTGCCACACAGAAAGATGCCAGATGTGAAAAAAGATGATATGTTGGCGAGGCGGACCTCACATGGTGAACCTAAATCAGCTGTGCCTTTTAACCAGTACCTCCCAAACAAGAGTAATCAGACTTTCTATGTACCTGCTCCGCTTCGGAAAAAGAAAGCTGAACGAGAGGAGTACCGAAAGAGCTGGAGCACAGCAACTTCACCCCTTGGAGACAAACCTTTCAGGTAAGACTGGCCTGTCCACCCTCCCCTTTTCTCAGTGATGATGCTTTAACACTTGCCCAATTCTCATTCTTTTCACAAGGTGTAACATACTGTAATAAATCTCTTGCTGGTCTGGTGCTGATAAGTAGTTTTTAGCAATTGGTAAAGCTAATAGAAAAACAAGTGGAAAGTCATTGTTGTGATGTAATTATTTACCATACAATGCAACGTATACCTTGTGTTTGACAAGATGTTGGTTAATGTAAGTAACATGAATGTTGACTCCAACCCAAGGCTGGACAAAACTGTTCCAGACAATCTGTTTCAGCTCTCATGACAATTACTGACAAATGATACTTAAAATAAGGTTCTATATATTTAATCAAAATAGATAATATTTTTGCAAATTTTTTTGTAAAACAAATTTATTTCTATGTTTGATTTAATACACCACTGTGGTTTATATAGCTGTGACTCTGCGTATGACTCTGCATGTTGATTTTGTCAACTAATACGTCACTTTTGATTTGGACTAAGAAGCAACTTCCTTTAAAGAGCATAATTATCTTCCCTGATTATTCATCAGAATTCATCCTTTGGCCTCTTGATTTCAGCAAAATGTGCTTATAAGTGTGCATGTTTTAGGCACAGCTTACATTAAACTACCTTGTATAATTCAATAGCAAACCCCACCCTGAAGCCATAGAAGAAGAACTGAATGAAACATCAGGACTGTGTGAAAAGGGGAAAGTGGGCTCCATGGCTCCTGAGGCAAGCTCCCTTAAAAATCCATTAGGTGTGATTCAAAGTGAAGAAAACTCCACAGACCAGTCTCCTTCATGTAGTGTAAAAGAAACATCAGCACCCAAAGGGAAAGATGTGGAAGAGATGAGAAAGTTAAGAAGACTGGAACAAGCTGGTATTAAGGTCATGTCAGCAGCCCAGCGCTATGGCAGGTTAGCCCAGCAGTGTGGGAACTCGTGCACGTTTCAGAGTTACAGAACTGGCTGATGTGTGGGCTTCTTCCATCCAATTTCACACCTCTTAACAAAAATCCCGTCTGCTCAGCACTCACAATTGCTGGTGAAAGTCTTGGTCTGAAAAAGCTTGTGATGTGGCAGCTGTGGATTGCAGAGCTGTATAATGCTAACTGCATTTGTGTTGAGAAACTGCATTGTCTTACAGCATAATGTAAACAGGCTCTGGGAAAACTACTACACACACTTGTCACCTTCCACTTAATGCTTTCTTGTATTTAATAAAAATACAGAATATAAAAATCTAGAAATCTAAAATATAAATATATAAAATATAGAAATCTACATTGAAATGCCTAGTCTAGGTAAAAGTTTCAGAAATTTGTATTACTTGTTGCTGGTGGGATGGTTTAGTTTACTGAACCAAACTTTTTAGGTGGTTGATATTTTTAGCTGTGTTAATAAATTATACATTTATTTTTAATGGCAGGAACTATAAAAGCACGGTACTTGTTAACACATGTACCAGTTACAGTATGGAGGCATAGTTCAGCAGACATAATTTGACTGACTTTAGAATGGAATATATGTAGTTATTCACTTATTACCTGTGTTATTTATTTTTGGATATTGTTCAATTTGGATATTTCTTATTCTTCAACTTGAGAGCTGAATGATGGCTGGGTTCACAGCCCATGCCTTTCCATCATCTCAGTCTCTTCTACTTATGGGGATGACCTGCAATGTAGAGTTTTAGCTAACATGTGAGAAGATCAGGCATTTATAAACTATCAAAATGGTTTGGCCAAAGGGTAAGTGTCCAAATGTCCTCTTGTGCAAAATATTTTGGTTTGGGTTGTGGGGTGAAATCCTAACAGTGAGTCTACACTCTGGGCTTAGAAATGTAGTAGGAAGAAATGTAGCTCGTATGTGGTAGTTTATTCATAGGTGCAGTGAAGCTGGTGTGCAACCCCATCCAGATGTGCCATATTCAGATGAAATAGTCACAGAATATATGCTGTCACATGTCTTCTTCTCAGGTCTACTTCACTGTTGTTGAGCTGTACTGAGCCCGTGTTTATATCTGGTTGTGGGGTATTACTTTTGACAAAGCCCAGTACAAATGATGAGAAGTTATCTGGCATAAATTAGTTCTTCAGCCTCACTTACTGTACTAGTCAATTGGGAATCCATAAACCAGAGGGTATTAGCAAAATCCTATTCTGAGTCCAAGATGGTAGTATTAATGGTAGTAATGTAGTAATATGTAGTAAAATGTAGTCATTGCTTGTGTTTAGCAGTGCAGTGGTTAACAAATAGCTCTGTTTGCGTTTGGAGGATGCTCACCATGTTGAGAGACCCTTTTCCAGCTCTGTGCTTGATCTACTGTTTTGATGTCCACAGAGGAAGGACGTGTGAACAAATGTATGGTTCTTTCCTTGGACAATCTGTTGTCCTTACAGGCGTTACGGAGAAGGGAGGAGAAATAACAAGTAATTTTTCTTCCTTCTCTCAGTGGAAGCGAGTTGTGGAATTTGGCAGCTGGAAGGAGATAAAAGTTTTCTGTCCCAGCTAAGGGTCAAAGAGCAGAGCTTTGTAACCCAAGCATCACTGTAGTGAAGTAGGAGCCTGCTTCTGGGGATTGTTGGAAGACAGCAGAAAATGCACAGGGGACTGAAGTCTGTAAGGAAAATTCTTTCTATGTGAAAGTGGAAGAATAGTGGGTGAGGAGAAGGGAAGAATTTAGTAATGACACTTTAGGATACAGGGGAGCATTTAATCATATTTCTTAATGTCTTATTATTCTTCTCTGAACATTTCCATTTTATCTCTCTTTTTGGCATGAAGTTCAGTGTTCTATGCGCTAATGACACTCAGCAATTCTCAGTTCCTCTTGTTTCTGTATTCCGATTTTTTTTCTTTCACTCCTCTTATTCTCTCATCTTTCTCTGATACCAGCCTCTCTCTTTTATAATTTTTTTTTCACCTGAGGTTGTCAGTTTTATTGTAGTTACTTTGAGTTTCTTACAGGCTGTTTCCTCTCAACTTATTGACCTCTGGAGGGCACCCACTGTGACTTTTGAGTTCTACAAGGCATCTAATTGTTCCTAAAGCTTAAACTCAGTAGGGGGCTTTTCTGAGTCCTGAACAGGAAAGATTTGAACTTGTATGCAAATGTATTTTTTGCTTGGAGTCTAAGTGCTTGTCTCCATTGCTGTAGCACTTTCTAGGAAAGAGCTGCTTTAGTTAGCTGAATTAGATGCTGCACAAATGCATGCCAAAAAGTAATTCCCCTTCCCAAAAGAGTGAATTGTCTCTATTGCATGTTGTTTTGTTGATATGTGTTCCTCCTTGCTTGCTTATTGCCTGCACATTTGTCTCTTAATTACTGTATTGTATATGAAAGGTGAGGATCACATTCATGGAGATACCCTCAAAAGAGAATGATTAAGTGTATTTAAAGAGATGATAGTGAGGAGAATTTAAGAGAGAAACGTGAGCAAGCATTTATGATATGTTAGTTGAAAAATTACATGGACTCTTACCTTGACAGAGCATAGGGATCCAAAACTCTTCCATTGTTCTGAAATGCAGTATAAGGATCCACAAGCCTGTATGAGACCTTGCTTCAGGGAGTGCAAATGCCTGCAGTCACTATGGAAGCACTTACTGTACCAGCATTGACCCATTTACTGTTTCTGTAACACCGGAGGCTGGGTGTGCAAGAGCAATTTGCAGCTAAATCTATTTAGTCCTTCCTATCTATACCATGGTAAACTAACCTTAAAAAACACTTTTGAGACCATCATAAATTGTTTCAGGAGACCCCAAAATGTCACAGCTAATCTTTGATTCCATGAAAAAAATAGTAAATGAACAGAAAATATTCTCGACCTAGAAACTGATTACTGAAGTCTAGTTAGGTACTAAAAACTGTAAGTTTCTCATTGCAATGACTCATGGTTGCACTTTTGAGTACTATAACTCAAGATTTCTTTGTTGTCAAAACCACTGCATTCAGAAATGCTACATTTGATGCTCTTAAGCTTCCTAGCATTGGTGGACATGAGACTGAAAAATCCAGCAGTTTTTACAAAATAATCACTTGGTGAACCAGCTGTTTCTGAAGCAATTATGAACACAAATATTCATGAGGAAAAGGCACAGCAGTTCCCATTTGGAATGCTATTGGCTAGTGTTGTTCTGTTGCCTTAAGTGAAATCTTGGTCCTTCAGAGAGATCTAAGGAAAATGTTGCCTTTAGCTAATTTGAGACCATACTCTCCACATCACTAACAGGGGATCCTGTGTTTTGCAGTGTAAGAAGGCAAAGCCAGATAGTTCTGTATGTTCTTTGAGCCTGAGCAGGCTGGTCTGTCAGGGATGGTTTATAGCTTCCCCACAAGTTTCTCCAGCAACTTTGTGAAGCAGTACTTCGAAAGGGCAGCTGAGAACATAAAGTAAGTGGTGTATGTAGTGGACTTGCAGGGATTTGAAATGCTTTAAATGCTTTAAAAAGCATTCTTTAAAGATAGTAGAGAAGCTCAGAGTAACCCCTGAGCTATTTAGATTTGCTTTCTTAATGCCAGTCTGTTTAATCCTTTGTGATCCCTTCTATATCATTTTGTATAGCAAGGTGTGCTACATGACCGAGCAAATGCCTACAAAAGTACTGCATGGAACAGTCTTTGCTGCCCAGTTTCCTAAAATATCAATACAAACAATTAGATTTTTAAATATGAGAGTTGCCTAGCTCCTACCATCTGTCTTTTCAGTTTGCCTAAGAGTATTGACCCTTGCAAGCAAAAATAAGCTTAATCATTATGGGTACCAGCTGTCAAGTGTCTTTATTGTCCTAATCTTCAGTAACAGCAAGGCTGTGTTGATAACAGTTGTGTTTCTGATGAAGGCAGGTGGCAATGCTTTTCAGCATGCCAATAACACTGGTGTTCTATCATTGCAGCTACTGTACGTCAGCATTGGCATAGAGGGCTTATTCTGTGGGAAAGGAAAGGTTATTTAGGAAAAGAATCAATCATGGGGCATGTGAGAAGAAAGCAATTAAGCATACTGGGATAGACAGCCTCAGTGATTACTCAGATGCGGTTTTTTTGAATAGAGCTGTTAAGAAAAATACCAAATATCTGATATTTCAGGGCTCAGCAACATTTGCCAGAGATCAGGTATATATTTCTTCCTTTGTTTGAAATGTTCAAGAAATTTAATACTGCCGGTTATGGTACTACATCCACTGCATCTTGTATGCTAAAATTTGTTCTTACTCATTCTTCCAGCTATAGCTAAAATAAGTAAAGGTCCAACATGCTGATTTTATGCTGCAGCAGCCCTCTTGTTAGAGGGTAGAAATGACACAGAGTTCTTGTTTATCACAGCATAAGAAGGTCCTGGTTTATTCCTCTTTACAGCTCAGCCATCCTGACTCCAACTATTCACTGACTCTGGCTGCAGCAAGCTCCTACTGTAGGTTTCCCTTGCAGCCTCTGACTGCTGGTTATTTCCTGATAAACTGTGACTGCATGTATTAGTTTGCAGACTCTGAATGCAGGCTTTTACCTGGCTAGACTGTGACTGCAGGTTCCAACAACAGGCTCTGACTGCAGACCCAGACTGACCTCACAGCAGTGATTCTCTCTCCCCCAGATCCTTCTGCTTTATAGTTCCCCTCACCAGCTAACCCACTCCCTTTTTTCACACTTATCTTTATTGGATATAGCTGTGACTCATCAGGGGCAAGGCTGTATTGTAATTAACACAGCTGTTACTTATCAGGGATGAGCTCACCTGTATTCCCTTCTCATACAAGTTTTTTATATAAAGTCTTTCTGGATTTGCTACTTGTACATGGTAAGTTTTATTTCTAGCTAGGCTTTGTGCAATCTAACAGCAGCTTGGAGCATATTTGATTAACTGTGCTTGTTTTTTGACCTGGACATGACTGCTGCACTGCCCTCTTCTCCCCTGGTGCATCAAGAGCTTTATTTAATTTTACTCTGTGTCAGTAATAAGCCAATATGTGAAGACAACAGAAGCACCCCAGACATCATCCTTCGCAAGGACAACCCCTTCATGAAACATTATCAAGGAAAGGATTCTGGTTCAGAAGATGAAGCAGCCAGCAGAATTCCTGATTTAGAAAAGGATGACTTTGCCACCCGGAGAGCCAGAATGAATCAGCCCAAAAACATAGTTCCATTTAACTCCTTTTTAGTTGGACCCTATACAAGTAAAGAGAAAGGTAAACTGGAAGATGTTAAAAAGCCATTGCAGATGGAAAAAAAGGAACATGCAAGGTGTGCATTCATAGTCTTATTCTTTCAATTATAATGCTTAATTTCACTATGATATATTGCTGTATAGGCTACAAAAGCTATCTTGGCTACAAAAAAACCCTTACAGGTTGAAGTAATCGCAAATGCTTTATCATAAAGTGAACCAAACTAATTTTTGTTAGAGTATGAGGAGAAGTTCTAATTGGCTGTGAGTGTAAATAAAATAAAGGCAGGACACTTTTGTTATCTAAGCTCATGTGACAGGTCATGAGCGTGAGTAGTGGAGAATGAACCTTAGAAAATATGTTTTGCATCTCAATTCTTTTTCTGATCACTTTCAGTGCATGTTTTTCAGTGCATTTCTTTCATTTCATGCTCTTTTAATACCCTGCATAAAACACAGACTAGTCTTTAGTTAAGGCACTGAATATATATGCCTGCTACACTGCACTGAATTATGTTGCACCTGATCCTAATATGTGTTAGGCAGCATTGATCTGGGAAATGGATCAGGCGTTACAAGGCTTCAGCCTAGAAAAATCTCTTCTTTCTTCAGTTCAGTGATACAGACCTTTAAGAAGTTGCTGAACACAAATATTTGCTAGGTAGAGATCTTTTTCAGGAAAAAAGTATATTTGTTTTATTTGTGCAGACAGATGTGATTCTAGATAAAACCACTATATACACATTACGGGGAACCTTGACTGTAACAAATGATATGTTCAGAAAACTTCTTCTAATATTTAGGAGCTATTTTCAAATCTCAAATGTGCCATTCAATTGCTGGTAATTTGATTATATTAACATTTTCTAATGACTAGTTTGGTAGGACATCTGAGGAACACCTAACCAAATTTTAATAGTCCAATGCTATTGACATGACTCTTTAAGATCAAAGAAATTCCGTAATATGTTTGAGAGCAAAACCTGAATTCAATGTGTGAATAATATGCAAATAAGATATTTGTAACTATTTCAGAGAAAGCTTATTGCAGAAATGCTTAATACAGTAATAACATAAAGATTTTTCTTACTTGACTGGGAATAGAAGTTCAAGTGAAGAAGTGGTCTCAGTAGGGCATGAGTGTGGTAGCATAGCTGTTAGAGTTGAACTTCAAATGATTCATTCCTTGTTTACTTCCTAAAATTAATGTGAAACTAATATTATAAATTCAGTTTTATCTTCTTGAGCTCTGAACCTCTTCTTTTGACACTGATTTATAATTGCTTCCTCAAAATATCTTTCCTTGCTGAACTGGAATGTGCATTAAATTAGAAGAAGACGGGTGCACATGACATCAGTAAGGCAAATAGTTACAAGCAAAGAGAACCCACTTCTGCAAAGTGAGAAGACTGTGTCAGAGGAGGAAGAGCAGGTGAAAGAGCTTGATAATGAGAGAGATGATTTGGCGAAACAGAAATCTCAAAGCATCCTTCCTCAGCTACAAGAAGATGTGCCTTTTGTCAATGCCTCTATAACAAAAGCAGATCTGGAGACCTGGAAAAGATTGAAACTGTCAGGGGAGCCCAGGTATGATTTCTGCTTATGGACAGTATTGGCACCCTGGGAAGCATGTTTAGTTTGCCACAGTCTGCTGTGTGTGCTTGTTGTTTTAAACCTGAAGATGCCCTGTGGACAACCAGTCCTTACCTATTTCAGTTTTCAGGAGGAGTCCAAAAATCTGTACAGATACACTGTCTGTCATGAAATGAAAGTGTGTCCATCATTTAGACCACTATAGTAGTTTCACAGCCACTTTTCTTGTTGATACTCTTAATGCAATATCAGAAAAGTCCCTCTTGTCACGTGGCTGAATTTCCTTCAAAGCTGCTTGAAGTTGAGCAGCACAAAGTGCCAAGTGGTACCGCTAATACACTGGCAACTACGTTGCTCCTTACCAAGCTGTCTTCAGGACTTGGGGTGTTTTATACCTTGGGAGTATTACCTGAGGATCAGCATCTTTGCATTAATGTCTCTGTGCTCTTTTGAGACCTGAGCTGATACGTCAGCATAGCATTGTACTCCAGTGCTGTGTGAATACATCAGCACTGTTTCTCACTGCAGCAGGGCTTTCAGGAGCCTCATTGTATGGTGTTTGTATGCTCTTGTTGTTAACAACACCTCTACAAAGGGAGTCAGTATAAAGCAGTTATTCTAAGCTGTTCCCCTGTGGAGATGGACTATGACATAGGCAGGTGATTTGTGACTCCAGTAGGAAAGGAAACAACTCCTAGCCTTCCTGTTTAGGTGCATGCCATTTTGCAGTTAAGGATGGCTGTCTGGTCTGGCACTCTTCTAACAATATGGTTATTGTATGTAATTTTAGCTCTAATAAATCAAAACTCAATCAATCTTTCATCCTAAAGATATTAGCAGTCTCTTTGTTACTTTTAAGGTGATTTATTAAAATCAGGATTCAGTCTGCTTGGTTTAGGGTAAGTTAATTGCCCTTGGCAGTGGTCCCATGCCACTGTAACTCCCTCATGCCAAAGTGAGTTCTAGTGCCATACAGTCACATATAGTGCATGGCCTGGGTATATGTGAGTAGATACGGAAACTGTGGCTTTGATAGGGTGAAGAACTGAGTTTGGAACAGGCCATATGCTACATTCCTTGCCCTTAGGAGGTGCTTCCATGGATGTACTCCCCAAGTTTTTCCCGCAGGTCTACAGTGTCTTTGCATTTTATATGTCATTTGGGACTCAGTATGCCACAGCTGTTTATACTTTTGTCCTCAAATTTTAAAATAAAACCTCTTCAAAACCTTTAGGAGCATTTAATTTGTTTTATTCTGAGGGTCTCATGTTGGGGGCATTCTTTTATTCCTCTTTATGACCAGTGAAGAACATTTCAGATGTTCCAGCAACACTCTGCCACCAACGGATACCACGGTGAAAACACTAGCCCAAGATGATTTTGCTGTCCGCAAAACCAGAGCAAACAAAAAGTCTGGTAGCCCCAAACAGAAGTTTGTGCATTTTGGGCCAGTAACTGAGATTGATCAACAGAAGTGGGACAAGCTCGTTATTGGCAGAGCTTCATCCAAGAGTGGAACAGAAGAGGAAAGCAAGAAGGACAGTGTGGGGAGTTGCTCTCCTTCAACCACTGCTGTCAGTCTTGGGTCTGCTGAACACAGCAGTGAAGTATCTGAGCCAGAAAATGAGTCCAGGTATTTGGTGTGGTTTAGGAAGTGCTACTGAGCTGTAAATGAGACCTGTTCTTGCCAGATGCTGATCTGCATGGGAGTGAACTGCAGCATAAACTCAAGAGCTCTTCACATGCACGGCCTTGTTCAGAAGGCATCTGATGTCTTCACAATATCTTAACATGTTCAGGATTGTGCAAAATGCTGTGCACAGGTCTTCTGAACACTTGCTCAAAATTTCTGATGGGCAGTGAAGTCACTGGTATCTCAGAGGCTGAGCTATCATTCATGATTTTTCTGCCGCTTGAATTCCAGCAGCTTTGTTCTGCCTGCTTTCAGCATATTAGGAATTTGTCATTCAGCTTGCTGGCCTTACTAATCTTCAAAAAATGTTTTTTTTCAAACCTAATGGATTTACTTTCTTTTTGAAGATGGTGTACTGCTGCTCTGTGTTTCTGGCATTTATCTGGAGAAGAATTATCTGGGTCATTAATGCATTAACAGATCTTATATTTCTTTGGTGTTTCTTTAATCACTTTGTGGCTGCAGCAAGCATTTTTAAGGAATGCTTTTAGCAAGCAGTTCATTCAGTTAAGTTTATGTGTTTATAAAACATTTGCAAACTGAGTTAGAGTACTCCTTTTCTTATCTTTCATTTGACCTGAGAATGCCTTTGTCTGTCTCACTCCTCCTCTCATTCTCATCACTAGTGAGGGAGGAGTCAAGCCAGGTACAGATGACTCTTGCAGGAGAATTCCATCACCTGTAGCAGCTTCTGATGTCATGTTTGAGGAACAAACCCCATGGAGTTTGAGCAAACAGGAAGAAAGCACCAAGGAAGAATGTGACAGGAATTTACCAGATACTGAGAGAGATGATATGTTGGTTAGAAGGATGGGAACTTTTCTGAGGCGTACCTCAAGCTCCATTCCCATAGATTGTCCTCCCCTGTCAGTAGCTCCTTATCTGCTGCAGCAGCAGCAAGAAGAGGCTGTAGCTCATGAAAAGGATTTGAAGATTCTGCAGGAAGGAGAAAGGTCAGAGAACAGAAGCAGGTCTCTCCGAGCCTGCTTTGTGTGTGGTGTTAGCTTGGATCAGTCAGCAGTGTTGTCCCATTCTTCACATGGACTTTAAAGATGTATTTTACTCATTCATCATGGCATGTGTTCTGTTTTGTAAAACTACTTACAGGAATGTATCCTATGAATATAAAGCAGCCTGTTTTCTTTCATAATATTTAAGTACTTCAGTTGTTAATTGCTGCTCAGCATGAAAATAGTTTTTCATCTTTTGGGGGGATTTCTTTTGCAAACCATGGTGCTTTGTCTAGATTTTTATGCCAGCTTGCAAGTGAATGAAGTTGTCACGTAGATTTGTGTGCAATTCTCAGCTTCTAACAAATCACCTACACAAGTGTGGGGTTCAACATAATTTCCTCTTACTCCCTGTGCTGTGGCTGAAGATGCCTAGTTTGCCTAGTTATCCATCATTCTCAGCTTTGTTTTGAATAACAGTACCTCACATTGCCTGAGCAGCCACTTGCTGTACAAGTGAGCATTATCATGGAACAATGTCACTTGTCTCTCTGAGCAGTACTGTCGCACAAGAAGAGAGCCAGGAACAGCTTGAAATCCCTCACCTGCAGAGTGATGGAACAGAAAACAATATGAAATTTCCAGACCCACAAAGAGATGACATGTTAGCCAGAAGAACTGGAGCTTTTCTTAAACAGCCTGGGCCCAGTTTTAAGCAGTTCCTTCCCATGCCATTTTCAAAGCTGCAGAATAAGCAGGGCACAGCTACAGAACTTGAGAAGAGAACCATGAGGTAAGAAAGTTGTGTTTTTCTCTGTCCCTTTTAGCTAGCCCTGTGGGCTATTTGTCAAGATGTCTGTATCAGGAAATCTGCTGGTGGCCCAGTAGTGGTTATTTTCCTACTCATCCTCAGTTCTCTGCTAATTGTTTCTGCTCAGTAGAAGGCAGTAGAAAGCTTCTGGCCCCTTCAGTAGAGCCATGTGGAGTCTCAGAGCAGAGTTCTACCAGATGCAAAATTCTAACTATGTGTGGAAACAGATCTATGTAGCAATTACATTTGCATTGCATTTGCAGAAGTTTCTGGTTAAATATGTGTAATCATTATAAATGTTTCCAGCTAGAAATGGGGATGTTGGATGTAGTAGGTTAGATGATTGTCTACAGCTTAACTACTGCCAGTGACTTCCTAACAGGAAATCTAGAGATCCCAAGATTCTTCCTGATAGTGCTCAGAGTCTTTCAAGCAGCTGTGTTCAGATATTTGAGGCTATGTGAGTGTTGAAGCCTTTGAAGAGAGTTATCTTTTGATAGTTGAGCCGCATGCAAGCAAGAGTGGAAAGGTTCTTACTCATCAGCTTCTTCAGTGTACTTGAGCAGAAGGATATGCATGCGCCTGTTCAGACATGGATGAAAAACTAGCTTACATCTCAGCCAGGAGAAAACCTGTCATCTACCATAGAATTCAGCAGTGACTGGGTGTTGAAAAGACTTAATACTTTAATTTTCAATGGACAGTTCTGGACAGTTTATTTTCTGAATTAAAAGAATGGTACAAGCATTTGACTCTTAAAATTGTGGGTTTTGTTCCTGCCTCACTTAGCTTGTTCTGGGTCAGCTACTTGGGTTTGTAGGGGCTGGTTTTTTGTTAACTTATAGTTATGCTTTTCATTGTATGTATGTGTAATTTTTGAAATGTTGCTTAATCCATCCCTTTGCACTACTGCCTTTGGCTCACTCAGGCCTGAAAAATGTTCACAAGGCTACACTAATAGCTCTGGAAAACCTGCAATAGAACCACTGCAAGAACAGCAGCAAGGGCAGGAGGACAGTCTCTCACCTACAGGACAAGATGAGATTATTAGTAGTGCCCAAGTGGCTGAAGATGGCCACAATGAAGTCCACCTTGGTCAAACATCTAAGCTTCAGGAGGTTCCTGAGGAAAACAAAATGGAAACACTTTCATCCAAGGATGAGCACCTGCAAACGTGAGCTTTCTGGTGTGAATCACGCAGCTTGTACACCCCTGTGTGCACACTTCAGTGTTCAGGTTGTGCATTGCCTGGTGTGTTTTCAGTCCAGGCTAAAACACTGTATGTCAGTAATACACATTTTAAAAACTAAAAGAATAGTTGTGTAATGCATTTTATTTTGAATTTTAAAAATATTTAATTGAAAGCTAAGCAAAAGGAATGTTTGATTACAGTGTATATGTTGAATTGCAAAAAAAGTTTATTAAGAGGAGATGCTAAAAAGGACTTTGCTCATTGAGAGATGCTTATTCTATTTCTCCCATGATTAGAAATGTTGTAGTATTGACTTTTGCACTTGATGCTCTTTTATGATAAAACACAGATATAAATATGTGGTTTGTATAATCTAAATATAGCTCTAAACAAGACTGTAATTTTAGTGAATGCTGCTGGTTTGTGTGTTACCGGTAACTTTTTTCAGCTATACTCCCCCGCCCTGTGTAAAGAAAACCAAAATCAACTAACAACAACAACACCACCACCACCAAAAAAAAACCCCAAAAAGCAAACAAAACAATAAAAAACTCCAAACCAACCAGCCAACCA
>VXBB01007634.1:260209-303118 GCA_013399915.1 Illadopsis cleaveri | reverse complement strand
GCATTTGTCTGTGAGTGTGATGAAAAACCTGCTGAAATGAGCACCAGCTGAGGAAAACACACCCATTCTCAGGAAGGAAAACTTGTTAAAAAGGGAGGTACAGCACTGGGCAGCAGCAGAATGTGCAGCGGTGCGCCAGTGTGCACCAGCTCATTTGGAAAGACATTTCCAACTAATCCAGTTTGGCAGAGGGAACCAATGTCACACAAGCTTCCCTCTTTCTCCCAAACCTTCCCCACACTTCTGACCTGCTGGTCTAGAATATTACTTGGCAGGCTTTGAAAGCAGTAAAATCCTCAGAGGACAGAGGAGAAGCTTTTGAGGTGAGGCAGGGAAAAGGAAATAAGGTTTTCAGTTCAGGCAGTGCAGATGGTAACTTGATTTAGCATCTAAGGAGTCTTTAGCCTTCGCATGGATGCCCAACCAAGGGACACGTGTAAGGGGCCACCCTTGGGTGATTGAGAGATCAGAAAAGAGATAAAAAACCCTTTCCATTTATCACACCCTCCTTACTCCATTAATGCTGAAGGAGAGGCATTAAATGGATGGATCTGCGTCTGGGCAAGGTTGGGGAGGGGCGGGAACGTAAGAGGAATATTCTCATTTATAGAAGAAATAAAATGAATGGATCACATAGTGCTTTGGGCCTGCAGGCCAGGCTGGCAGGGACACCAGGCCAGAGCCAGCAGGACGGCTCCCCAGGGTACAGTCACAAAACTGGTATTGTGCTGTGGCGTTGTCATAGTTGGTCCTTTTCTTCTTTTCACTGTTTTCCATTTAACATCAACATTAACCCCTGGCGCTGCCCATGTGGAGCTCCAGGCCCAGAAACTTGAGCAACAGCCACAGAGACTGTGTGACAGAGACAATGTGAAAAATATCGAAGAAACAAAATTTTGATACAATTAGAATCATATCAAACTAAAATAAGTGTTAAAAGCAATACATACCAGTGGAGGTGGTATTGCATAAAATACACTTACCTCACAAAATTGTATTAAAAAAAACCCCAAAACCTCAAAAACTGAAACAATGAGCTAAAACCCACCACTAATATCCAGTAGTTTAAAAAAACCAAAGATAACCATTATATACAATTGTGTCAAAGCAGAATTTCACTCTCCCTTGAAGAAATCATCACCTGCCCTGTAACACTTCATGTTCAGTATCAGGGATTTCACTCTGCACTGTCCTGAGAGGGATCTTTCTCCTGCCCCTACAAGATCATTGTCCCCAGAGCAGCTGGATTCAGTCTGGGTCACACAGCAGTAGTGGCCAATAATGTCCAGCTCACTGAGGTCAGATTGCTTTTCCTCTCTGAAAAGCCATAAGGAGGAAAACACTCATAATAATACAAAAACAATATTATGTGCATGTCCCACTGGCATCAATCAATCAGTCAATCAATCAATCCCTGAATGCCCTGATTCAGGAGTAAATCTGTGAGAGACAAGGACTGAGATACAGGAGCTGGTGGTGATTTTTATGTCACTGACAACCTGTAGTGCCTGTGACATCCACATCCAGCTCATGGTGGGATATTCCTCTTTCCTTCTCCCCTCCCTCTGCACATTAACAGAAATCAGGAGCTCACAGGACTTAGCAGTTGGTAAGCATCACTGTTGTGCATTTAATCCTGAACTATTTATAATATATCACACACCCTCTATGTAAGAATAGTGGCATTTAGTATTTGATAGCAAAATGTTGGAGTACCAAGACCAGTAAATAAAATTCAACCAGCCAAACCGATTGCTGTCATTAAACAGTTCCAGTTTTGGGATGCTGGGAAACCAGCAACTGGTTTCTTCATTTTTCAGCAGGAAAGTTGCTGCCTGTGCCCCCAAACTTTTAAAAATGTGGTGTTTAAGGAAAAAAGTTTGACAAAAAAAGAGTTCAGCAAATCAGCTGTTTTAGAATGGAGATGTAGAATTCTACAGAAAAAGCAGATTTTTAGTACTGCACATCCTTTTATCTTTGGGTGGCATCAAAGTCAATAGTAAGGTGCCCGCTATGGAGGATACATCCAGGAGTTGAAAAATTTCAATTTATGGGCAAGCTGATACACTGAAAGAAATGCTTTGATTTTCCTTGGGCTGATCTTTGAAGTTTATGCCACTGCAGGCTCCATTTGCTGTTCTTACATCTTCAAAGGCATCTAAAAAACATCTTCTCCAGCCACACTTTCCTCCAACAAGTTATTTGTAGAGGGAAAAGAAAAAAAAAAAAGACAATGAAGGTTGCATGAACAACCAAGTTACATTCAAACACATTTTTCCCAGCCTTCGAGGAAGGAGAAAGGAAAATAAAGCAAAAACTCTTGGTTTCCAAGCTGTGGCCATCTTCCCACACCTGGGTGTGTTATTCCTGCCTGCATTCTCTCCAGCAATACTTTCATTTCAACCTTGCTGTCACATAAGAGATCCAACAATATCAAACAGAATTTATAGCACAAACACTGCTCTTGCCAGCAGCTACAGCCATAAAATACAGATATTCTGCTCGCTCCTTATTGTTTAATTTTAAATACACAGGGAGAGAAACCAAAGTTTGAGTCCATTCATTCTAACATGATTAGGACAAGAGCAGGAAGCTTAATTCGATTTTGGGCTGAGCAGACAGATATCTAATGTTGTCTGCAGCAGCACAGCATAAAGGTAAAACATAAAGCAGTCCAGGGCAATATGTCTTTGCTGTGCTCCTGGCCATTGGTGTTTGAAGGCACTGTGGCAGTAGAAAGCTCAGATATCTCCTAATTAGTCACAATAGGTAAACTGAATATTTACCTATTGCCTAGCCTTGGCTTTATAAAATATTTACAGCTACATACGCAGCCCAAAGAATAAAATATTTTCTTTTCTTTTTTTTTTTTTGCCATTTTCTACTCCACAGTACTGACCTTAATGTTAAAAACCTGTGGAGTTTGCTCAGAAGTTACTTTAAATGTGAAAGAACTGCTTGACACCATGCTACTGGCTCCTTCTGAAACACTGGTGACTGAATGATTCTGCTTTCATTTTCCAAGGAAAAACATGTCTTGCAGGTAGAGAGCAATCTCATTTCTGATATGGGAGAGGGACAGGGTGCAGGGAGAAATGATTTATGTGACTTTAATGTGATGTGAGGCAAGTGTGAGATATTATTAAGATATGGTCAATAGCACAAGGACATTGGAGAGTCCTTATGTTTGAACACCTTTGTGGTGTTTCAAAGCATGAGCTTCAAAAATTAGTTTTTAAAAGAGGATCAAGTGATTCGAAATATCTCGGAGTGCAATACATCTCATCTACCACATTCCTGATGAAGTACAAGCAAAACTGAACACTAAAAAATATCAGTATGGGGTTGCTACAATGACATGTGCAGATAAGAGGCACCTCTCCGAGTGCCCACTTTCCCATTAAATCATCTGTTTTCTCCCCTTTATTTCTTCCTTTCTTATATACCTCTTTTAAAGCAACAAATCAGCTGTAAGATGCCACTGACATTTCTTTTTACTGTAACTCTAAAGAAACTCGAATATTAGCTGCATTTATGGTAAAGAGAACTGGAAAAGGTCAGATAGCTGAAAAAAAAAAAAAAGGTGCTTTTTGCACTAAATGCCCAACAAGGACGGGGTTTTTTTGGTCATTTCACAAAGCAGCTGAAGAAGCCAACCACCTCATGGTGAATATTTCACATAAAAGATCACTGAAAATGCAATTCCTTCCACACAGCACAGATCATGAACTTGGATGTTGTTTCTAACACGTTTTCTGGGGTTTATGCAATGACAGGTAAAATAATACCTCATGGACTGAGGTAACTGAGAGCCCAGGCAGGCACAGTTTGTGCCAGTAGCTCTGCAAAAATAACCAGTGTTCTTCTCCACAAAAAATAATGGTGTGTTTGCAATGGGATCTTCCACCTCTGCAGTCAGAATGTTTCTGGAGATCTGAATTGTTACCTGTCCCCAGGTGTGCCTGGCTGCAGTCACCTGGAATTCCAGTCACTGTTCTACAGCTGAATAAAAAACACAGGTAAAATTACTGAGGCGATTCACAAAAAAAAAGAAATGAAGTCACCTCTGTGTGACACTGAAGAGCCTGGAGCCTGCCCTTCCCTCATTTCACATTCTGTATCCTCGATGACTTCACTCCCTGCATGGAACACGGGAGCAGTGTGACAGCAGCTCTGCCCCGGTGTGCAAATACCATCCAGGGGACATTTCCCCCTGTCATTTCCTGCTGCTGAAACATTTCTGCTCTACCTCAGAACTGCTTATGCTCTCAGGAATGTGATATATTGTGATTTTCTTTTTGCAGGAAAGTTGTCACCACTTTTATTCCCTTTTCAAATTGGATTTCGCATTGATTAAAGGTCCAGGCAGACTGTTTCGTTATCCTTTATGAGAAAGTACCCTACAAAATATTTAATTTTCTATTACATTCTATATGTAGTGTTTTCATACCACTGTATAGAACCTAACACTTAATTTTATTCCTGCTATAGAATTTTATAGGGAGGCCTTAAAAATCTTTAGGAGTAGACATAATTCTTTATTAATTTCTACTGGTTTTTAAAGTAATTCCTGCAGGACCTCTTTGCTTTCATTCTTCATAAATTCTTCAGATATAGTTCACAGAGGTTGTCTGAGCACGTGCAGAGGATACAGAGCACAGTAACTCTGAGGTGGAATAATTTGAGTTCAGCTGCCTGGGGTCACTCAATTATTTCTCTATTTACAAACAGGAGCCAGTGCTGCTGTTCAGCTCCAGCTTCTTCAGCCACCACAAAAATATGTGAAATGAGTTTTTCTTTTCAGAACAAACATTATCTCTCCACCAAGAGACTTGAGATGCTGCTTCCCATCAACAAGGGCTGAATACACATTAATGACTCCACAAAAAACGGTGACCAGGTCCTGGCACAGGGTGCCCAGAGAAGCTGTGGCTGCCCCTGGCAGTGTCCAAGGCCAGGCTGGATGGGGATTGGAGCAGCCTGGGACAGTGGAAGGTGGCCCTTTCCGTGGAAGGGGTGGCACTGGGTGATCTCTAAGGTCCTTTCCAAGCCAAACCATTCTGTGGTTCTCCAACCTTTTCATGCCAGTTATTTTACCACATGCTCAGAAAGAGTTTAGTTGTTCTTGTGCACAAGACATTGAAGTGTGTCTTCTTTGAGTCTTCTAAGAAATTGTATTTGGCACCCTAGATCTATTTTTTTGTGAATACTGTGATCACAAATGATCACAAGCTATCAACTTTCATGAAAAATAAACGTTTTAAACCAGGATTAATGGGGGCAAAGGAAAACAAGGGGTTAGTGAATGGAAATCAACCTAGCATGTAAAATTTCCAAATCCAATCACCACATTTCCAAACATTCAAAAAATAGACAAAGTGCTCAGTTTATGTTTAGGAAGCAGAAGACCCTTCAGCCAAAAACAAATCATTTACTCTTTATGGCATTTGCTGAGGGACCACAAGGACAGGAAGGAAGGGCCAAAACTGTCAAACAATGAATTTGCCTCAATTTCTTTTCCCACCCAATGCCAATTACTTTGAAAGCAGTTGATGTGCCCCTTTCAGTTAAGTATGGTCTGAAATGCAACTGTCAGAAGAAACCTAATAGTTGATATGGAAATAGATCACAATGGGTCACATAATTCAATATACAGCACCACAGGAGAAGGGAAACCTTGCTGAAAATTCAGCAATCCCTTCAAGGGATGGAGGGGGAAGATAAGCAGTAACACTGACCCACAGGGGCAATTAAATACCTGCTTAATGAAGGATTTTAAAGTGCAGTCCCGTTGGATTCCTGCATCAAAAAACAGTCGACTTCAGCCACCCTCAAAACGAAGGCAAGTGCATTGTTAAATTTAATTTTACTAACGATCCTCAGTTACAGAGACAGGACGGTGCTGAGAGGGTGGTGAGCACCCACCACTCACTGCCATCAGCAGCTCCCTGACTGCACAGACACTCCTCAAACACCTTTGTCATGGATGACAGCTTGATTTTCTGCTCTGCAGGACTGCCCAGGAACCCAGTGCACAGAAGGAGGAAAGACTGACAACACAGGAGAGAAGAAGGCAGCCCAGCATTACAGCAGTGGCCTGGGGGCAGACCCAGAGTGGTTTCAAGCACTTCTCCAAAATATTTCTCAAGTACTTCACGCTTCCAGAAGCCTCTATAAAATGCAGGCAATGCTTTCACTATATTGTTGTGGTCACTGACATAAAATGTGGTCTGGAAACACCTGAGAGTGTTTTATTACATGCCCTTAATAGAGAGTAGCCTAAAGGTTCATAGGCTTAATAGAGAAAAAGACCCCTGCTGTTTCCAGACTTGTTTTTCTGTGGATTCCCATTACCATCAGCACCATCCCTGCACTATATTAATGCTGCAGAGTTGTACATTTGCCTGTATTGGCACATTCCTTTTATCCTCCTGCCATGTTTTTCATCCTCTTTGACCTACCTACATATCATCTACCACTGTATTTGTTTCCCATTTAAATCCCCATCCTGAATCTCTAAGAGCAACCATGGATTCAGGGTCACTGATCCAGGATCATTCAGGATTTTCTTTTTAAGAAAGATAATTAGCTGCTATTCTGTGTCTGGTTATGACAAAACAGATGCTGTTTTGTTGTTAAATATTGCTGGTAAAAGGATTTCTATATTCTGCTCTGCATCCCCTGTGGCCTGAGATGTAAATATGGCCTAATTCTTTAAGCTGTGTGCATATGGGGACTTAAAAAAGGCAAAGTGCTGTTCCTGGAATTACGTGCACAAGTGCTAAAAACCAGGGAAAAAGGTCTCTGCAGGTCCATGCAGACAGGCAGGGCATGATGTAGGGAGAAGGAGAGCCAAGAGCACAACTCCTCACCACCAGGACTGCCTGGCTGTGCACTCATCCTGTTCTCCTGATGCCTGAGCTCCCCTGAAAGCTCTGGAAATTAATACTTTATACACAGAACATGCACACACACCCACTTCCATCAACAGAGCATCCACAGAAATTAATCAAAATTCAAAATAGATAAATGTCAAATTATCTGCACCTTTATATTATCCAAGCCTCTTTCAGGAACTGAAACTTTGTCTTTATTCAATTCCTCTTATCACTTTGCTGGCAATATTCCCTGAGCCAATCCAAGAGTCAGGTTTACTCTGCCAAGATCATCTACATTTAAAATCTTTCGTGTTTTAGAACACCAGCAAATCACAAAGTTATTTAAAGTGTAACAGGTCACATTTACTCCATGCCATTGACCTTCATGTCTGTAAAACCAAATTCTGAAGCCCACGTGGGTGCCTGTGTCTGCCTGGTTTCTCTCCCCTGTGATCCATGCTCTACAAGAATCCTGACTCCTTAGGTTGTATGTCTTACTGCACATGAAATCATGAAATAAATCTTCAGACAACACTCAAGGACTTAAAATTTTGTTTGGGGAAAAAAAAAAAAAAAGGCAAGCTTGTTCCTGTCATGTTTGTCCTTTGCTGAGCTACAAAAATCAAACCAAGGGTTGTTGTTGCCTCAGATTTTACTTTCTTCTGATCTGTGGAGGTGACAGGAGAGAATTCAGTTCTGACTCTTGTGGAAACTGGTGTCAGCAAAGCAACAATCCTTGGCAGAAACCTTCCTCTGCTCCGTGGGCCTTGTTGGGATGTTCCATCTTTCCATGGATGCAGCTCTACTGGAAAGCACCTGCAATTTCAGCCTCAGGAATCTGCTCCTCATGGACCTTCCTGCTGCTGCAGTAAGTTCACACATAATCAGGGGTCTTTAAACAAAAATGGTATCAAGACCATGAAACTCATTTCATGTGGGAGGTAATTTTTCTCAGTATCTGCAAATTTGGGTTGTTTTGTTGTGTGGGGTTTTTTTTTATTTTTCCTGTTTATTTGGGTTTTTTATATTTTAACACTTTAGGACACTTAGCTTGCTTTGGGTTTAGTTTAAATACATTTTCTTGCAGACTGTTTAGTATTTCAAGCAGTAGATATTTGTTACATTTTAAACAAATTCAAATTTATGATCTGGAAGAAGTCCCACACCTCGGGAACTTGTTGGTCTGAAATTTTTGGAAAGAATATCCTGCATCCACTATTGCAGAGGCCAACATGTTGCAGCCATGTCACTTAGCTAGACAGATTACTCTATGTTATGTACCTGGGTATTGAAAATAGGAGAAGAAAAAAAAAACAAACCAAGAAGTCTTTCTCACAGTTTTGCTTGCACCAGGCACTGGATAAAACATGCCCTTTCTGAATTGTAGCATCTCCCAAACCAGATAAATATTCCTTACCACAGCCAACAATCCCTCAAAAATCAACCTTAAATGCAAACCTGGTTTTTGTCCTGTAGCCAATTCAGTTATCTTTAACTTCAGACTGAAAACTAACCTCCCCAACTCTAAGTTTTTGATCTAAGTTTCAGTTGAAAGTATCAGAATCCATCTAAAAGCATGTTCACATAAATTATAAATTCTAAAAATTAACCTCATAAATTAGGAATGTAACTCATTCTTTTCTCAACCTCAGAGCATAAAAATTGAAAGAGTTCAATAAAGTAAAATCCACCTTTTCACCATGGCCCGACTTCACGGTGTTTTCACTGAATGTGGATCAGGGAAATGATTCAGTCTTAGAAACAGGCACAAAACTTTCCCCTGTGCAGGGAGAGCAGGGTGTGCTGCAAACACATCCCAATAAATTGGACCTGCTGGTCACAGCTCCCTGTATTCAGGTGCTTCTGACCATGGAACTTTTAAGTCCAGGATGTGCAATTTCACTCTTTAAATTCTTGCTGCTACCACCAGAAGGGGACTGAGAACTATCACAGAATGGGTTGGGTTCAAAGGGACCTTAAAGATCACCTTGTTCCACCTCTGAGGTCTCCCATATCCCTTGGTCATGTTCAAGAGGCTGAGAAGATTCTCCTTCCAGCCACATTCTTTAATAACACTTCCCTAACCAGGTCAAGGCTAATATTTACAAGTGTAGCCACAAGACATTCTCGTTTTGAGAAGGAAGTTCCACTGCCATCCCTCTAGAGTTTTTGGGATGTATCTACATAAACAAATCTTCACCTGAACCTGGCCAGGTGACTCACCCAGAAATGTGTAACCACAGCTCACACTGTCCTGTCCAAGCCATCCAAGCAGCAAATTATATTTCAATATTAATAATTTCCTCTCTCTCCTCTCCTGTCTGCTCTGCAGTGACCGACAAACTTTGCCAGCAGCCATTCATAAACAGAACAAAACTAGGTTTTATGATTTCTCTCAAACCAAGAAGCTTCCAGGAAGAAATATGAATGCAATGGAGAGCTGTTTGTATCAGGTGATACAAATCCACCTTTTTCATCACTTTTCAGTCATTACCTGAGACAGCAGGAGTCTGAAGCAGAATGTTAGGAAAAATTTCCAAACTGAAAGGGTTTTGAGGCATTGCAACAGGCTGACTAGGGAAGTAGTGAAATCACCACCCCCGAGTACATCCAGAAAACACACAGATGTGGTGCTTGGAGACAAGGATTAGTGATGGGCTTTGCAGGGCTGGCTCAAGGGCTGGACTTGTTCTCTGAGGTCTTTTCCAACCTTACTGATTTTATGCTTCTATGTTCATAAGAATTTTACAAAATAGAAGGTACTGACCACTAAAAACTGCCAACTGACACTGATATGAACTCTGAATAATTAAAAATTCTCCCTGTCAGGGCTTGAATTTTGGTGGTTTTTTTTAATTATTATTTTAAGCTCCTAAAACCATGATAGAAGATGCCAAAAGCTCTGCCTGCACGTGAGCTGAGAAAGGTGCATTAAGGCCTTTTTCGTTTTCAAGCTGCAGTGTGAACAGCAACAAAGAGCATAAAGGAGGAAACAGCTCAGTCTGTAATTTTAATTCACAAATACCTTGTGAGTGCCACTGCAGAATCCCCAAGCAGTTCAGAAGAGTGAGATTACAGAGCAATGCTAATATGCATCAGAACATCATCCATATGGATTAGGACATAAAGACACTGTAGGACAAATCTGGAAAAGGATGGAAAAGCCAACATGCACTTTTCACACCAAGTAAAGCAGCCCATCAATACAACCTGGTGTTCACTCAGGGCTCCTTTGCAAATGGAGTTGGAATATTGGGCCATGGCAGCAAAAAATGCATTTTTGCCCAGCAGTCTGCACACACACAGAGCTTTATTAAAGATTCCTGTTGAACAAGAAGACAATAACCTGTGATATTCCCCACTTTTTTACCAGACTCCTGCTGAACCAATGGGCAGAAAAATGTGGCCAGCACGATTTCTGGTAGCAAACAAGGAACCTCACTGATTGCAGGCTGACAGGTAACACACACAAGGACTCTGGTTACTGCAGCCATGCGCTGAAAATCACTGAGGTTATAACAAAGCCAGGGTAAAACCAGCCAAATTGCACTTTAAATTTCCAGCCAGAGCCTGCTGCTGCCTGCTCTGGACAGCCAGCTCTGCACGTTCAGTGTGCTGGGCACCAGCAGAGCCTGTCCCTCCGAGGGCAGCAGATGGAGCAATTAGCTCCCTGCCCCACAGTATTGCCGTCTTCTGAGCCCAGGGTGCCGGGGAGGATAATTGCTTTCCCGGCTCTCCCGGAATGTGCTGCATTGTTTGCTGACAAACTCTCCTCTCTCTCAAAACACACACCAGAAAGCCCAGGGTAGGGGAGCATTTGTGTGCCTCTGTAAACTTAGCTAAGCACAAAAATTCATTCCCAGTGTGACATCCAGCATTTCTGAGGCGAGTCCTGAGCCATTCTGGCCAATACAAAACACAGCTAAGTGAGACATTCCAAGATGTCTTTTTGTGTGCTAAAATAGAGCCTTAAGAGATGTTTCAACCTCATTTTCACCAAAATTATGGGTCATTATATAATGTTCCTGGAGTAAAGCACTTGCTAGGTCTTAGTCTCTCAGTGGCCATATTTCAGCAGAAGGCAATTTAATCTGTATTTGGCTTTGTGCAATGTAGATCAAATCTTGGCTGTAAAATGATAATTAAGCATTTGGAATTAATTGCTACTATGGCCTTGACATTTAAACTTGTCAGCTCTCCATTAAAGACTGTTACAGCTGCTTCAACCTCTCTTTCCTTATTTATCTCTCCTCTACCACATGTTTTTTCTAAAATTAAAGTAAAACATTTACAAACACTTCACAACCTACACGTTCCCTCGGATATCACTGCACACAGTTTGCTGCAGCACTGAATGTACTCTGGTTTAAGATCTTTTCATGCTAAGAACAACAGATTTTAAAACATCAGCTCACTCCCAGTGAATCCTGCCCTCTCAAAATAAACCTTTAGGCACCACAAATCCAGGTTAAAAAGTTAGGGACTGCTTGAGGTAGTTTCAGGGATGTTATCTCAATCCCAGGTGATTTTCAGTGACTGCACTATGTGTGATTCACTGCCCTTAGAGGAGAATTCAGGAGCCTGCGAGTGTCTCCTGATGGGAGGGAGCACCTTTACATGGTGTTACTGCTGTGTCCATCCCTCAGCCAGGTTGCTCCTCTCAGCACAGCCTCTTGGTGCACAGTGGTGTTTTCCCCTGCCTGCTTTAACAAGCCAGGGATGAGTAGTGAGGCACAACAAGGACAGTTTATTTCCCCAGACATTTTATTCTGGGTAGTCTCAATTTTACTGCTTTGCAGCATCACAGTGAGCAGAGAATCCCAGAATGGTTTGGAAGGGACTTTAAAATTAATCCAATGCCACCCCTGCCATGGGCAGGGACACCTTCCACTATCCCAGGGTGCTCCAAGCCCTGTCCTTGGACACGTCCAGGGATCCAGGGGCAGCCACAGCTGCTCTGGGCATCCTGTGCCAGGGCCTGGTCATCACTTTTATGAAGTCATTAATGTATATTCAGCCCTTGTTGATGGGAATCAGCATCTCAAGTCTCTTGGTGAAGGGATGATATTTGTTCTGAACGGAGAGCTCATTTCACATATTTTTGTAGGGGATGAAGAAGCTGGAGCTGAACAGGAGCACTGGCTTCTGTTTGTAAATTCCAACTTAATTCAGGACCTGAAATCACAGAATGGTTTGGGTTGGAAGGGACCTTACAGATAATCCAGTTCCACCCCCTGCCATGGGCAGGGACACCTTCCACTGTCCTAGGCTGCTCCAAGCCCTGTCCAGCCTGGCCTTGGACACTTCCAGGGATCCAGGGGCAGCCACAGCTTCTCTGGACACCCTGTGCCAGGGCCTCCCTACCCTCACAGGAAGAATTTCTATTATCTAATCTAAATCTCCCCTCTGTCAATTTGAAGCCATTCCTCCTTGTCCTGTCACTATCTGCCCATGTAAAACTTTCTCTCCATCTTTTTATAAGCTCCCTTTAGGCACTGGAAGTGGCTCTAAGGTGTCTCCAGAGCCTTCTCCAAGCAGAACAACCCCAAATCTCTCTGCTTTGTCTTTTTAGGAAAGGTGCATTATCTATAATACATTCTATGATTTGAAATTATTTACGTGATGCTCCAGAATTTACTAAAAGCCATCCTTGCAGATTTTCACTTCAAACTTCAATGGGATCTAATCAGATGAATCTGACTCGAACAGAAGTCCATGGGATTAGACAGAACCCTGTTCATGCCAAGTTTCAGCTCAGGGAAATCCACTGAAGGACTGATACACAGAGAGAAACAGAAATACTTTACCTCAAATAACATATTTTCCATATACTATGGAAAATATGTTACTTGATGTAAGGTATTCCTGTTTGTTCTTTAACATATGGCATCTGCTGCTATTTCTCCCTAATGAACCTGCTCCCTCGTACCCCTCCTCATCTGTCCTTTCATCACCAGGTGAATCCCAGCCTCCATTCAATGTTCATTCCCTGCTGAAGCTCCAAGCTTTTCACTTTTCCAGACCTGAAGCTCTAGGTCAGGCACAGTTTGGTCACTTGACTGTAGGGGGTTTTTTTTAATGGAGCAGGATATACCACAGGATAAATGAAGTCAAAACCAGCTGCTTCCAGATCTGCAATGCCTAAAACCATGCACACATCATTGCTACCAGCCCAAACTGTCTCCAGAGAAACAGTTCTGTCAGGCCCATGGGCTGTCAAAAACATCATCTTCTGCAGGATCTGCACAGCTACAGGCAGGAAATAGGGCATTATTTATAGTAAGTGGCAAACCATTACTAATTCATTTACACTGACTGTGAAAACAAAACAAGCGATGACATTCAGAGGACTCAGCAGCTCAGTTCTGGTGCGGTTTGGCATGAAGTACCCTGGAAATCTCTGGCAATTTTACACACTCTGAGAATAGTTTTCTAAGATGTGTACAACAGCAGCATGTTAGTGGCAGAGGGATGTGCTGGTACTATTGCTTTACTGCTTTTTCAGATTCTTCTTTTTTGCAGGGTCTGTACCTGAAGTAGAGAAACTTGTTGCAATTCTTCCTATAAAATATAGAAATATCAACACAATATTTTGAGAGTCAGCCAAAATCCTGCTCATCACAGTACTTATGTGTCTTCTGCTTCAGAACTGCAGCATCCAGTTTTCCCTGTCATTTCACAGAGGTGTTTATCTGGAAGAATAACATGGTTATTTACAGGTTTTTTCCACGCCACCACCTTCTCCTACAGAATTCCTGGCTAGGAAACTGGAGGGTGGGAAATCACCATTATAAGGTGCTGGTCATACAGCTCCAGGCAGGGGAATGCACAGGACACACAGGCACACACTGTCTCCAGTGCCTCAATCCCTGTGGTCCTGATGCTTTCCATGGCTCAGCTCTACCCAAAATGTGCTCCAGCCCTTTCTCAAGCTGCTGCAACCCACCAGGAGTTTGAGAAGGTCCTGATGACAAGTTCATGGTTCCTTTATCAAAGTATTGTAGAATTTCACTGCAGATGTATTGGAGGGAGAATTTAATCACTTCTCCTTCCAGCTGGTCACTAAGACTTTTCCTTTCTCTTTCCCTTTTTTTCTTTTCTTCTGTTTTTTTTTGTTTCCTTTGGGGTTTTGGTCTTCTGGTTCCACCTTTCCCACAATAATTTTAATTGCTATCAGCAGCAGATACATTAAATCTTTCTGCATGTAAATCTGGCCTAACATCCTCTGTACAACAATATTACTGAAACCAGGAAGGGAACAAACTCCAAAATAGCGTCCATTGGAAGAACACTGCAAGGGCTGAATACACCCTGGTCTCTGGGAACACGAGTTGCAATTTACCCTGTCAAAGACAGCAGGTTGGCCAAGTTTTACAGCAAACTCAACTGGTTTACCCTGTTCTCAGCAGTCACCACTCGTTTGAAACACACCCTCAAGTCCAGGAGCTCAAATTTCCTTAAAAGTGATGAATGTTCTCAATTATAACAAGAGGCTGGTGCCTCCTGCACGGCTGGTCTGCAATGATCACTGGCCTCTGCAGGGCTGCTCAGGGTCAGCGGAATACTGCTCTCCCGAATATTAGTCATGATGATTTCAGGTATGAAATACAGGGCTAATGAATCCTGGTCTAGGTGCTGTGTACCTGCCTGCTCAGCCAAACTGATATTAGCCCATTAGAGATTTTTCTTTTCTAATGGCAACATTAGGAAATTCTGCAAGGTGACTGAAAAAGTGAGTGGCTGGGGATACTTTCCCCCATTATTATTTTTCACATCACTCTGCAGAGCTTTAAGTACCTGATAAAGCTTCACCAAGAGTCTCTGAGGCCAGGATATACTTTAACTATTCATCCCTATGAATGTTTCCTGCAATGGATAGAAACCCATGTCTTATATATATTTTTGTGGCAGGGATTGCTTTCTTTTATTGTAATCTTTTATTAGCTTTCATTCTCAGTTGTCCACTTTGATTTAAAGTACATCTTTCCTCTCCACTGACAAGGCAGCATGAAGCAAGTATATCAAAGCTAAAGAGTTATTTACTTGAAAAATGCCAGCTTTGAAGATCTCTTATTTTCCCTTAAATGGAATCTTTCAAAATCCAGTGTATGCAGCTCCCCATTGAGTAAAAGGACCTCACTCCTCATACAGCTGCTCCTGGGTTGTGTGTGATCCACCTGGGAGCTCAGGCAGTTCACAAAGGCTGCACAATGGAGTTAATAAAAAATGCCTTTCCCTCTGAGTTAGAACTGCACAGGGAAGGTTCATGAACAGAGGTAAGTATTTGCATGAATGTCTCTGGAGCAGTTCTTCCTGCAGGATCTCCCTAGGAACAACAATCCCCTAACAGAATGACCATAAAGTCCTGCTTTTTACCCCATTTCTCCTCATCCCCTGGCTAATCCTTGATTTGTTCTGCAACTCTTTCCCTCATCACTCCCCCTCCAACACACACCAACAGCTGATATTACAACATTAGAAAAACAAGGATGAAGGAACTCAGACTCCTGGATAGACAAATGAGGTTCTGAGTAAGAGGAACAACAAATTAAAGATTCGTGTTGAACAAGAAGACAATAACCTGTGATATACCCCACTAAAGGCCATGACAAATGAGTAAAATCAATCACTGAATAATTCAGGTTGGAGGAGACATTTCCAAGTCATCTACCAAACTGATTCAACTCCCTACCAAAAGCACAGCTAACTTCAAAGTTACACTCCATTCTGAAATTCAAACAGGGCCCTTTTTTTTTTTTTTCTCTAGTCCTCTCACTACACATCTCCAAAGTTATGTGGGTCCATCCTCTTTTTCACAACCATCACGCTCCTCCCTTCCCTCAGGACCTCATGTCCCATCCTCTCATGGTCTCAGCAGTCAAAGCTGCCACCAACCTCCAGAGCCTGAACTGCTCAGGGGCAGCAGCTCCAGCTGAGACGCCCCCCACCTCTTTTGGCTCACTCAGCACCTGCAACCTGGAATGATCCTTGCTGCACTCCAAAACCTCTTGGGAGTGCTTGGATCCTGCCATGCTGCCCTCCCAGCAGTGGTGATTAACTTTCTGCATGGAAACAGCTTTTCCAAGAAGCTCCAGTCACCCACAGGCCTCCAGGAGACCCCAAAAACAGCCTTCAAAAACCTGCCAGTCCCCAGCCCAGTGTTATCCCATGGCCTGAAACCAGCCAGAGACAGACCTCCCTCCCCATTTGTGCTGTGCTAGCACAAGAATGGAACATACACTGTTTTCTTTCACAAGCGTGTGGGGGGAGGAGGGGGAAGATGGCCTTTTTGTTTCACTCCCCAAGAAACCAAAAGAATCCAAGTTGAACATATGGTGCTCATGATTTTGGAGAGGGGGAATCTCTCAACACCCTCCTCATTCCTTGATGTCAGTGAGATTGCCAGATTCTCCCTGTTCCCATTCACACCAGTTGTATTTTTTATTTAACTTTTTTTTTTTTTTAGACCTGAAATTGCCTGTATGAAGTTTTGACAGGCTTGACAGCATCATGTGTCTTCCAAAGCTTTCCAGCACAAGCAAGAAAAAAATAACAAAAAATGGAAGCAGAGTATTATTTTGTGACTCACTAAGGACCAATTTGTATGCAACTCTGCACAGTGGTTTGGCCAACTCATCAAACTTTTATGCCAAAGCAAAACTCTCAGGACTCTGACCTCCTGCTCTGCAAAAAGTAGGAGGGTTCTTGACTCACTTTTTGACAGCCCTCCCTTAGAAATTTAAAGAACTGCCTTGCAAATAGAGTTCTATTCTGAAGGATGATAAAATGCCATGGGAATTAGGAGAGGTTTTATTTTTTTTGTTTAAAATCTAACACAGGCCTGGTTTGGAGCAGAGAGGTTTGCTGTCTCCTGTGCTGCTCCCTTCACCACACAGAGGGCAGCTTGCAGCTGAACACTTTGTCCTCACTGGAAAACAAAGCAATCTCATGGAATTAACCCTGGAACCCTGTAAGTGATTTTACATAGACAGGTTTTCCATGCTCAGTGACCAGCAGGGTGATTTAGAATGTTCCCCATCAGCACAGATCCCAGAAATGCAAAACTGCCAGGTCAAACCGTGACCAACCTTGAGTTCATGACAGCACACTGAGGTGGAATCATGGAACAGTTTGGGTTGGAAGGGACCTTAAAGCTCACCTTGTTCCACCCCCTGCCACAGGCAGGGACACTTTCCACTGGCCCAGGCCGCTCCAAGCCTTGTCCAACCTGGCCTTGGACACTGCCAGGGATCCAGGGGCAGCCACAGCTTCTCTGGGCACCCTGTGCCAGGGCCGCCCCACCTTTATACAAAAGAATTTCTTTCCTATATCTACCCGAAATTTCTGCTCTTTTCGTTTGAAATCAAGGTACATCTGTTCCATATCCAGTCCTGGAAATGCAAATTATTCTTGCCAGATGAGTGAAAGCATTAGGAAGACAGGGAGATAAGAAGCCTCTCCAGGAAATATGTAGATAAACTGATACTAAACAGAGAATCAGGCATCTCATTGAGAACTCAAAGCATCCTTCCACTTCATTCCTTTCACTTCAACTTCTATCTTTAACAATGCACTCAGTAATTAACAGTCTAGCACCAAACAACTCACAAAAGCATACAGTGTGTATTCCAGATACCTAATTCTGCTTTCATATAGGGGCCAATGAGCCTTTAGTACCCTGGGCCAGAATGTACCCAAGGTTTACTCCAAAAAGTTTAATCCAAATTTTCAGTGAAGGTTACTTTCCAGGTAAGGTCACCTTTTCAGCATAGTACAAAAGTTGATTTCCTTAAATTAAAAGACAGAAGGTGAAATGGGAATTGAGTGGCAGGATTTTCAGGTGCATGCTGCCTGGGATAACAGCAGTGGTGTTGTCTCATGACTGCCTCCTGATCCACATCAAACACAGCAGATCCATCCCACCCCAAAACCAGCAAAGGCATCATCCCAGCTGCTGCACAATTTTACCCCTCCTTGGCCATCTGAAATGAGGAGAAACTTCCCATCTGTAGAAATACAAGCACTCAGCCCTCCCTGATGTGAGCACTCTGGATTATTAATAACTGAAAACCTTTTCTCTCTGAAGAAAATAAAAAGTAATTAATAGCTAGTGAGTCGTTGCAGATATCTATCCTAAATTATTACCTTAACACACTGTGAAAGTGTTTATACTCCTCAATGCTAAAGTAACCATCAAGCAAAGGAGTCTGTAAATCCCACAAATCTTCCATGACTCGATGTGTTTAATAATGGTACCTCCCTTCAATAAATAACACACAATAATGACTACACTAATATCATAATTAATTTTTTGCTACCCATCTATCTGCCACTACATAAATGTAGAAATGAGATCTATGGGGGTTTCTTTACAATTGCCATTTCTCTTCTTCTATTTAGAAACAAATGTAATTACTTCAGCTAGAGAAGACAGAATTACTTCTACAGCAGAGTCAAAACATGCATCAACACTCATTTTCTGTAATTATTTCACAAGCAGCTCTGCCTGGCATCTTTCTCAAATGACAGGAGTTTTCAAAAGGCCTTCGGCTACTTAATGAGTAGCACACAATTATGGGCACAATCAAAGAAAAAAAACCACGTTCTCACCATCCATTTAACCTTTTTCTTTTATGTCTGCCTTTAAACAAAAAGGAATGTCAGAGAAGAACATGAATGTCCTCACACTCTTGTGTGCCTTCCAGGAGAGCAGAGTGTCATGAGTGGGATATAAATAAACGTTCTCTGTATCCACGTTTCCCTTCCCCAGAATTAACACTCGGCAGGAGTGTTGTAATTAACTTTAAATCTTTGAAATTATCATTTATGAGGGTTACTGCCTAGACAAAAAAGCCACACACAGCTCCCACATCCCGGGTGATTTGACACAGCACGAGTGCTCACAATTAACCTGGCTGTGGAGTTAAACATCATTAGTAGAATCAGGTGTGGTGAGGAGCCAGCATTAAGGAGAAGTGGGAGTAAAACACTGCAGCAGGCAAAAGTCAGGGATGGGAGCAGGACAATGGGCAGCAGAGGCCAGAGAAAAAGCCCCACAGCTGCTTCTGCTTGGATTAGCTGGAGCTCTGCCTCCCCTGTGCTCCAAGGAGCAGCAGAAGCTGAGGATCAGAGCAACAAAAAAAGACACACGGAGGAGACAGGCTGTTCTTGACAGCCAGATTTCTCTCTTCCCTCATCAGACTTAAGCCAAAATAAAATGTGACATGAGTGTGACAAAAGGTTATTCCCCTTCCACAAGCTTCCTAAAGAAAGGAAGTGCAGGAAGTCCACACTCCCACACAAATTCATCACCCTCTGTCACCCAAAGCCTGACAACTCTCTTTTTATGAATTAAAAAGAGATCTATTTTAAATTCAAATAAGGTGCCACAGTTATTAAGTTATTTTTATCCTCTTCTACACTTCTAGGATAAACTTTGAGTCTCCTCACTTCCCAAGTAGATGCTTTTAATGCCTAAGAGGAGTAAATACCACACTCAGCTCCTCACACCAGTCACCTGAATGATGCCAGAGTGATCAGTGCCACAGAAGAATATATTAAAGAACCACAGAATGAGAGCAACCTGTAGACAAGTGACAAGAAAGGAGCTGAGCAGTGCTGAACTCTCACAAGTAAAGAGCAAAGAAGTAACTTCAGGTTTAAGTAGTTTTAAACTCAGTTCACAGCAAGATTAGCATCAATTTTGTGGGGAGGGAAAAATCAATCTTCTAAAGATAAATTTGGAGAATCATGGAAGGCTTGTAAAATGGTGTTGAACAGTTTGCCATAAATTTAAGGGATATTCAGTGCAGTAAGATCCCCAACCCAGATACCTAAGCAGAAGAGAAATTTGGATACTTAAAGAACTGAAGATGAATTTTAATGACTGAAGAGAAAATTGAGATGGGAAATTGCCTTTCAAATCTTGTTCCACAGCAGTTAATGCTTCAAACTGCCACCTACTACACAACGAAACCTCATTTTGTCTCATCTTGGGATGGCAGAACCAGTAACTGAGAATCCATGTGAGAACCTGCAATGCATTAGAAATATGATAGTTACTGCTTGGCCCAGGAGTCACGCTGAAATCCACATTTGCCACAGATTTTATTGATGTGTCTATTTTTAGAAGCTAGGCCAGGTTACTTAATTTCCCTGAAATGACTTTCCCTATCCTGTGCAGAGAGAGGGAGGAAGCTGCTCTGTTTTCTAATTAGGTTTTAGTGTCCGTTAAGTATTTAGTGTGAATAGATGCCACAACCTGCTGACCCTGCAGTGAGTTACAGCCAAAGAGCCAGAAAAAGAACTCTGAGTTCAATGGAACACAATGCAGAGGGTAAAGCTCCTCTGTGCAGCCTCTGGGCCAGTAAAGCCTGATCAATAAATAGGAGCAAAATGACAATAAAAGCATCACTGCCTGATTCTGGGACTAGAGGATTGGGACAGTCACTTGAGTGCATCTTTGCTTTTGCAGACTCCCCTGTCCCCTCCTGCCTGTCCAGCTGCTCCTGGTGTCACCGAGTCCTTGGGGAGGGAACTTCCTCAGAGCACGTGGAGACTGAGCACTGATCCCACCAGGTGCCCTGGCTCTGGATCAGCATCCAGCTGGGTCTGCTCTGCTCTGTGACCCACATGGCCATCCCTCACCTGCCATGGCCACCAGCGACCTGCTATAGCCACCAGATACCTTCCAGGGCCACCCCTCACCTGCCATGGCCACCCCTCACCTGTCAGGGCCACCCCTCACCTGCCAGGATGACCCAGCATTGCTGATTAACACAGNCCCCCCCCTCCCATGGCCCCCCCCCCCCTGCCAGGGCCACCCCCCACCTGCCATGGCCATCCCTCACCTGTCAGGGCCACCTCTCACCTGCCAGGATGACCCAGCATTGCTGATTAACACAGGCACGGCTGCTGCCTCTCCTCCCCGGGGTGTTACTGTGACAAACGAGTCCCCTAAGGGAGATTTGCTAAACTGAAATGCAATATATCACCGAGTGCCTGCAGTCCCCAGCAGTGACAAGTGTGTCCCAGAGTGCAGAGCCTCAGTTATGTCAACACTGAAGCCAATATGTTCTTCTTCCCCTCTTGGTTTCCAAATGTGCCATAATATTTACTGCTACAGTATCTTCCCCCATCAACCCTTTAACTATCTCCTATGGAGTCTAATTAAAATGAAGTATTGTAACACACAATCAACACTTGCACAGTATTGATGGAGCCTTGCAGATGGTATTAGGGAGAAAATAGCTCCTCAGCACTGATTAACATTGAAAGCTTAAAGAAGTTCCTCTCTTTTCCACGTTGTGTGTCAAGCTGAATATTTTGACAATAGGAAAGTTGCACTGCTTCTTCTGCACTTTAATTACATCAGTAGCACTTCACACTTGAACACCAGTGCTTAGAATTAGGCAATAATTAGGTGATTCCTCCTCTCTCATCTGCTACTTCAGCCTCAGCCACACTGAACACAGTAACCATCTTCACACTTCAGTTTTAGATGGCAATTTCAGTGTATAAATAAATAAATATTTACACAGTGTCTGTATGAATTTGACAGTGATTCTCTGAGGAAGCAGGGGTTAGAAATGCAACTGAAGTGAACTGCAATATCTGGGGGTTGCATCCTCTCCTCCAGATTTTAATGCAGTGACAAAACAATGATCTTAAAACATTTAATGCCTTCTTGTGCGTTTAGAAACACAGAATCACAGAATGGTTTGAGTTGAGACCTTTGAAGGGACCTTAAAAATCATCTAATTCCAACCCCCTGCCCTGTGCAGGGACACCTTCCACTATCCCAGGTAGCTTCAACCCCTGTCCAGCCCGGCCTTGGACACTCCAGGGAAGAATTTCTTCCTAGCATCTAATCCAAACCTGCCCTCTTTCAGTTTAAAACCATCCCTCCTTGTCCTGTCACTCTCTGTCCATACAAAAATGTTCAGCTTTACACCCATGAGACTCCCCAGGTGTTCCTCCACAGGCCTCTCTCAGTGACTGCATCTCCCAGTCTGTGCTCATACCAATTTATTAGCACTGGGTCAGGGCCTGTGAGCTGTGACAGGTTCCCAGAGCACAACACAGGGTGGCAGATTCTGAGGGAGATGAGTGCAGACACACACAGAACAAACACCAGCTCCTCTGTGCAAGGCACTGCAGAGAAAAAATGTCACCAACTTACATTATTATAAAAAATACATTAGATGGGATAAAATAATGAAAGTCTCCCCCAAGCTGCTTCTAACCTGACTTAGTTATATGATTGCCACACATTTTACTCAGAGGTTACTTCCCTCTCCCTACAAACAACTTTTCAAATATCCACCTTCAGGCAATTTTTCCTCCAGTTAAGAAATTATCTAAGGAATGATATAATGGCTGAGTTATTGTTTGAAAATGGCTTGTTTAACTCACCATGCAAGTTTCTAAAAACATTAATTAAAACCCAGAAGTCTTACCCAGACAACACAATTTATAGGATGAAAAAATCCTACTCCACAGTGCCTCATCCTCCTAGGACGATTCCTAGAATCTGAAGGCAGCAGGATTCACTACCCACTTCATACACCAGTCCAAGGCAAACAGGCACTCAACAGCTGAAAGCTGGGACAGCACTTAAAGGAAACAGAGATCTGAGACTCTGCTTTGAGGGAGAAGAAGCTGAGCTCTTATTCCCACAGGACAGAGCACCAGCTCAGCTCTGAAATTCAAATACTGCTTTCTCACCAGATGAGAGATAATAAAATTTAAAGAAAATAAAGGAAACAGAAGTGAGAGATGATAATGTAAAATTTGAACAGCTCTCAACCCACAGTGATCTTGACAGCATTCCCAACATCCACTGCTGCTCCCCTCTAAATTGAACTGTGCACATTAAAAACCCCAAAAACCACCATACACCAAAAAAAAAAAAAAAAACCAACAAAAAAAACCCCAACCACAACAAAAAAAACCCCAAAAACAAAAACCAAAAAAACCCCAGCCTGCCAAGCAGCAGTGCTTGCTGGAAGTCCTGTCAAACCTCCCCACGTGGCTGTCTCCAGTGTGGTGCATCCTCAGCAGAGTAGGACATGTAAAGCTGTGCACATCACACAGACTGGCACACATCCTGAGGCTCCCACGCTTCTCCTGCAGCAGACAACACAGAGCAGGGCTCCCTAGATAGTCTAGAGTGGTATTTCAGTGTAAGCAAAGCTAAAATTATAGTGAGCTGCATAATTTGGTGGGTACCTCTGAAAGAAACCCAGAAAGCTCCGAGGAATTGTTTGAGCTGAATGTGATCAGAAGGAGGCACAGTGCTGTGTGTTTCCTGCAGTTCCTGGGGCTCCATGGGGACCTCTGGGAGAGGCAACAGAGCCTTCTCCCACCTCCCCTGCAGCACAGCAAAGAGAGCAAATGCAGGCAGTGAGAGCAGCCTCTTTCTCAGAAGCTTTTTGAGGCTGGAAAAAGCACTTCCAGCCAGGATCCCAGCCAACCTCAAAGCTCTGGCTCCACATTCCACTCTGTTGACTCTCCTGGAGCTGGACATGAGGCAGAACAAGGAACAGATCCCACAGAGTTCTTTTAGCAACCTGCCCCCACCTTCACCTCCTTGTTACCCAACGAAGACATGGAGGCACCACACAGCTAAAATAAATCCCCATTTTCCTGTGCCAGGGTATCACAAAGCTGCCAGCTTTGCCACTCTGCTGGAGTCCAGGGCACGGAGAAAACCCCTCAACCTGCACTGGGGGGTCCGGGACCCCAGGAAAGCATTGCCTTTGATGTTAGCCCATGGGAAAAATTGTCAACACTTATGGAGGAAAAGAGAACAACAAAAATTTAAATTAGATAGTAGTTTAGTTTGTCACAGGGTAAAAATTTGTAGGTTTGGGTTTTTAGAATGGAAGTAGATAGAGGTAAGATGGAGAATTTTGGGTGGTGTCTTAAGTTCTTCTACTTCTTCTTCTACTCCATCTTCTGCTGTGATGATGGCACAGAGACATTGGTAGAATGTGGGTGATGCAGAAAATTGCATGTCTAGAATTGGTAGTGATTATTGGTAGGAAATTATAAATATAGTATGTTTCATCAGTTAATTGGGTTAGAAACCCTTAAGAGACCTTGGATGCCAGGTCTCGTGTTCTTGGCAGCAGTGTCTCTCAGTGTGCTAAGCCTGGTGTTGGGCGGTGCGCTGACCTTCGGATAAAAAACTTAATAAACACCTTTCAAGACCGAGCTGCAAGTTCCGCTCTTCTTTCAAACTCTGGCACAGGACTTTAAAAAGGAAAAAAAAAACCTAATTAGGGGAATCTTGGACTTAAAATCCAAGACCACCCCAGAAAGGTTTTCCATCTTGAGGAGGAGAAATGCAGCAAACAGGAAAACACAGCCTGGAAGCAGGGGGGCACTGCCTGCAGTTTTGCATGGGGAATGAATGAGTGATTTGTGCCTGACACTTACTCATGAAAGGAGAAGCAAAAGGTTTAAAAACATAAGAAAACCAGATCACATTTCATAAGAGTCCATGAATACAGAGTGGGGAAAGAGAGGTTTGGCTTCTGACTCAGGGTTTTTAAGTTCTTTGGACCAACAGCACCGTAACTCTCATAAATATCACAAAAGCCAAGCAGGAAGGATTTTTACGGATAGACCTGTCAGCACAGTCTGGGAATCACTCAGCTTGGCTGCCCAAAATGTGACCACATCACTGCTGTTTCTGTGCTCTGAATACACAAGAAGGAAACCTGCAGTGGTGTGGAGGGGCCCAGAGCATCTCCTGGGGTCCTCCAGCTCACAGGAGGGAACAGATGGAGTGCTGCAGGCTACAGTTTGCTACTGCAGCCCAGCTCCTTCAAGGAAGACAAATTTGAAGGAAATGTTGAAGGTGATATACCATTAGTACCCTGGTCCTTAACCCTGGGGACAACCTCAGGTAGGACTTATTTAATGAAGTCTCAAAGGCATTTGAGTTTAAAAGCATTTGTGCCTGTCAACATATTCAAGTACATGATCAGAGGCGATGCCATTCTGTGACTCCCGTGCAAATCTCTGCAGTGTGCAAGGGTTTGTCCTCCTGTGCTGAATACAAGGGATTTCTCCACGATGTTTCTAAGTCTGTAACTCAGGCAGCAATTTAATCCCATCCTGCTTTTCTCACCTAACCTCAGGAAGATAACCTCTTTTTAGAGTTCTTTACCTCTAGTGGCATCACACAAACACATCTGTCTGGGTTAAGGGAGGAACTGTTAAGATTTGCTGACAGCTAAGAAGATCTGAGAAATCCAGTTGGAAAGGGTAGAAGGGATAAAAATGATTGTGCCAAGGGTTGGTTAACAGGGGATGGGTGCTGCAGTGAAGGAAACACATCCCTGAGGGAGGAAAAGCTGTTTTACAGGAAGCAGAGGCTACAGAGCTGAATCACAGGATCCCAGCATGGCTTAGGCTGGAAGGGACCTTGACATTCCTCTCCCTCCAACCCCTGTCATGGGTGGGGACACTTTCTACAAAGAAACTGAATTATTTGTGAGGTCCTTTTTCATACCATGAATGAGGGAAGTGTGCTGGAATAAACCAAACCTCTCTACCTGTTCTTCCAAATATTGCTGTTTCTGAAGCCTGACTACTCTGGTGAAATTTAAATTAAGACTCATCCCCTTCCCACCAATCTCATCAAGTGATGACTTCACAGGAAGGAATTTTTGAGCAGAAAATTCCATTTTTGTGCAAAAGAAATGTCCAACATGGCTGTGTCACTGGCAGGTCAGAGAGACTTCAGTTATTTTTGGTGGACAAAGAGTACATTGCACAGAACATATATAGATTTCAATAATTATCTTGTCATTGAAAAATTGAGATCCAGGTATATTCTGACTTTCTGCAACTCCTCCTGTTTCCCCTCAACTTCATCAGCTTCTAAGTGGAACAAATGCCAGGGGACAGTGGAGGACGGGCTCTAGACAGATGCCACGAAAAACAGAACATTGTGCCCCCTGTAAAATAAAAAAGGGATTCTGTGCCAGGCACGCTCTAGATTCTTCACGGCAGACATGACCCTGACAAGCTGAATAAATATGAATAAATAAAAGTCCACCAGAGTTCCAGAAGTATGTGGACAAAAGTGTCAGAGACAAATTCACACTGGAATTTGGGTCTTTTTGGTGGATGACCCTGGGTCCCTGGAAGTGTCCAAGGCCAGGTTGGATGGGGTTTGGACCACCCTGGGATAGTGGAAGGTGTCCCTGCCCATGGCAGGGGGTGGAACCAGGGGAGCTTTAAGGTCCCTTCCAACCCAAACCATCCTGTGCTAATTAAGGCAAAAGGTGGATATTCCAGAGCCCTGTGTTGCAAATAAGGTGGTGGCCACAGGACCTGATTGCTTCTAGCATATTGTGGTTTAAGATCTAACATATGAACACATTTCTTAATTGCTCAAAATTAAGGTGATACAGTGCCAATATTTTAACACAAATTGCTCTAACCAGAGAAAAAAACCCCACAAAATCCAGACCTTTTTCCCTGAACAAAAAAACCCAACAGAACTAAAGGAATTTAGAACAGAAAACACACACCCCAACAAACAGTGCTGCTTGAAAAGAATTTGAGAGATTTTGCTATAGAATAAAAATATCCTGCAGCTTTTTTTTTTTCAATGTTCTGACATGGTACCTTTAATGATGTTACCTTTCCTTAACACACCTGGAGCACAGACAATGCTCTGCCCTCCCCTCTCTCGGTAACCAGCACTTGTCTTTAAAACTTGTCAGTATTTCACTGCCGAGGGCCACCCCGGGACAGACAAAAGGCCAGAATAACAAGCAGATAATGATTGTGCATTCAGCACACGTACATTCCTACATCCTAAAGAGGACTTTAACAAGTTAATGGTACTTCCAGCACAGGCCACAACCAGGTTTGGAGATTATTTCTTATAAGCAGGAGAACCTTTTACACGGGGACAGGCAGAGACAAATAGGGACAGACAAATTATCGCTCATACAAATTGATTAACCATGTCTGGAACCCCGGGAGTGCTGACACCAACCTGTGAGCCACAATCCCACGAGTGTAAGTGGAAAATTCTTTATAAATGCCTGATGGGTTGCAGCATAACACACCAACAGAACATGGAGCACCTGTTTGCACAGAATCTGCTTCCAACTCTTTTACGCTGAGCTATTTTCTTCTGTTTGAAAATAAGTAAATATTTGCTCTGCTGTGCCAGCTGGATCAGGGGAAAGCTCTGAATTGCCTCTCCTAGACAGGAGAAGGCTGGCAGAAGGTGCCTATCTGGAGTTCACATACACAACATTAATTGGAAGCAACAAGTATTGAAAACAGCTTCAGAGCAGAAATGGGAACAACAAAAGTAGATGCAAAATTCGTTTTCACTCTACAGATTTTATGTCAGGCACTGCAAAGTTCATCTTTTAACTGTGTGGTTCCTGGTTTCTTTAGAAGAGCAGGACAAAAAACAACAATCAGCAAAGTTGAGTTTCCACATAGGAAAGGGAAGATTTATATCTGAAACTTGTATGAGTGCCTTGTCTGATTTTGAAGGAAAAGATCATGTACACGCTGAGATGTGATGGGGATCAGTGTTTACAAAAACCTCAACTCTTATCACCTGAACCCCCTTCCATCACCACGGAGCAAATTATAGAAGGAAAATTCAGCACTTCAGACCTGGGTTTTAATCTATGGCACCTATCAGACAACAACTCAAAAGACATTTATGCAATCTTAGAGCAGCAACTGCTTTGTCTGAGCTGCCATAAGACAGTTTGAATTCCATATGAAATAAAAAACCATCACAGCTCTAGAGTTGCTTTCAGGCTCAGTTTCTTTAATGAAATAGGATTCTGTCCAGGAAAAAAAATTGTGTGGATCTTTACACAGAGGAATGTGTTATGAATGTAAACATAAACACTATACCAAAAGGACCTATACAACAGCAGGTGGAAAGGTTTATTCCTATAATAGGTTAAAAAATAATCCATCTGAAGGGGATAAAACCAACTGTGAGGAAGTGATTTTATACAAATACAGAAGTTCATACATAGCACTGTCTTTGGTGCAGCATTCCTTGTCTTAAATCCAGCATCCCACTCCTCTGCCTCAGTCCCTCCTCTGATGAAACAGCCAACTTCATGCCAACAGTTTATCTTCTTATTTAAAATGTTATTAAATACAGTTATCACTTGAAGGCTTTATCTTCCAAGTAGTGGAGCTCCTCGATATATAATCTAATCTTCCAGGCTCACCAAAGATTTTCTTCAAACTTCATTAATGGACAAATCAATTTCTGGTGGTTTGGATCTATTTGTAAGACCTACTTCCATCCTGGGTTTTTTTCTTCTCTAGGCAATGCTAGAAAACATCTCCAAGTGCCACAGGGAGGAAATGGTGATGTTCAGGCTTTCAGATTTTGTTATCTTGTGGGTTGTGGTCTCGCTTTCAACGCCCTTCTGATAGTCTCTGCACCAAGATTTTAGTTTAATAATTTGAAGAATTATTGGCAGCTGAAATGAGGATTTGTGGATTTTAAGGAAAATACATCATCATAACAACTGTCAGGCTGATTTGGATGCTCAGGCCTCTAAGTCTCCCCAGCAATATTGGAGTACTTTGATGCAGTCACAGCTATGGTTTGCACTTCAGTATTATTTCTAAAGTCATAAAATATTCCACTGCTTCACATAAAAAAAAAAAGCTAAAAAACCCCAAATCAAATAAATAAAAGCCCAAAGCTTTTAAGCTTTTAGCTTATGAAACTAAAAACCAAAAATAAGTTAAAAGAAGTTGAAAGCATTTCCTTTTCCTCACTGTGCTCAGTTGAATAACAAATAATTAAAAGGGTGGCTAAGTGTAAAAACTGCAATCCAGTCCCATGGCCATAGCAATCAGCTGGATCACAAATCCACACCCTGGGGAGACTGGGGGTCTTTGATTTCCACCTGTACAATGGGAACTGTGAGGGGATCCCAGAACTGTCCCCAGGGGAATGAGAGCTCTGCTCTGGGTTTATCATGTTCAGGTTCTGCCTTTAACAGGGGACAGAAATGCTCATAGACAGAACAGGTGGCTAAATATGACTTTTAAAAGTCCATTTTCAAGCTCAAACAATATGAAAATGCAATGTGGTGGTGCAGACAGACAGACAGACCACAGCAAACCGGGTTTTGCACTCTCATGCTCCATCTGCTGGTTCTGCAACACGATTTGAGACACCAACCCTCCTTTTCCTTTTTCCCCCAGCTGTGCAAAACCTTTGCTCATCTGGATGAGTTACCAAGTGTTAAACAAGAAGTCATGTTCATCTCAACATTTCAGAGTCCACCGGGGAAAAATAAAAGGGTAAAATATTTATGACAAAGTGTAGAACAGCTAAACATGCAAGAAAGAAAACTGTTCCTAAATGTCTTGCAAATGCCTCAGGGTTAAAAGCCTTAGCACGGTAAAAATGTAGTGCTCTCTTCCATTTTGCCTCTGCCTGGCTTTTGTATCCTATGTTAAAGCAGCCATGAAAACCAATTAATGTGCATTTTATTCTTTGAAACGTTTAAAATTGGCCACTTTCAGCGTAGAAAGTCTCAGCATCTTTTATTATTTGAGTGCTTTTCAATGCAGACTTGTGCGTATTAAAAACACGTTTGGAAATGAAAGTTATTTATGTTTCAGCTGCCTTTGGAAAAGCAACGAGAGAAACACAAACAGGAAGCAACGCTTGTCCCAGGACAAAGAAAGGATCATGACTATGCAAATCCTGAATGGGTGCTTTGCAAGGATGGCCCTGCCATTGATTCCTGGGATGAGTTATGGCACAGAGGAGGCAAAGCCACCTCCCTCAGGTCCTCCTGAGCCCCAGTTCAATGGGGAACACACACACACACATCCTCCTTCCCCAGCTTCCTCCCACTGGCTGGGCTTTTCACACTCGGATAAAGCCACAGCTGGGAGCGATCATCTCGTGCACCCTCGGAAAGCCAACAGAGGCAGTAATAACACGGTAATAAAGGATGAGATTTTATGAAAGATGCCTCTTAACGGAAGACTAAAAGACACCATGCAATTTAAATAAAATTGCTTTTTGCAGGGGGACTGAGTGACAATTGAGGAGAAATGCTTGGCCTGTTTTTCAAATGGTGGGGCAGATTTTCAGTGGGTGTAAAATGCTGACTCGGGCAAAGCAGTGCCAGGTTTGCACGAGCTAAGGAGTCACATTTTTAGGCCCACACTGGAGAAACCCTTGAATTGAGAGTGCTGAAATGAAGCTGCGCAAGCAAGCAGGGAAGAAGTTATTAACACATCAAATATCTGCTTATGTTGCTTCCCTCCCTTTTCAGCAAGCTGAAAAGAGGAATCACACAATTATCCAAAAGCACGCAAGAAAACTCAACCACCGTTGTGTTGTGCACAAAGAACCCAGCTCCCTGATGAACCCAGGCTAGCTGGGTAACACAGCAGCTGGGGCAATTCTGGTTTGGTTTCTCAGGGCACCAATTGTGTCCAGACTCCAGTCCTGAGGATCTGGAATCATTCATGTGGGCCTGTCCTGTCAGTGACCTCGTCCAGAGCCTTCATGTATGTATGCCCAGCATATTCACACAGAATTACTGAGGTTGCAAAAGACCCCCAAGTTCATCATCAACCTGTGACCAAATCACACTCTGACATCCAGCCCAGAGCACTAAGTGCCATGGCCAGGTGCTCCTTGGACACCTCCAGGAATGGGGACTCCGCTGCTCCTTGGTCAGCCATTTCCAAAGTTTAACCATCCTTTCTGTGAAGAAACTCCTCCTGTTGTCCACCCTGAGCCTCCCCTGGCCTAGCCTGAGGCCGTTCCCTCTCCTCCTGTCCCTGTTCCCTGGGAGCAGAGCCCGACCCCCCCGGCTGTCCCCTCCTGTCAGGGAGTTGTGCAGAGCCACAAGATCCCCCCTGAGCTCCTTTTCTCCAGGCTGAGCCCCTTTCCAGCCCCCTCAGCCCCTCCTGGGGCTCCTGCCCTTCCCCAGCTCCGTTCCCCTCCCTGGACATTCTCAAGCTCCTCAAGCTGCAGAAATACATCCTTGAAAAACTGCAGCAAAAATCCAGCTAGTTTGTATTGCCTCCAAATTTGATTCAAACCCACTTTTCCCTCAGCACAGCAGTGTGCACGCAACAGATGTTCAGCTGCCTCATCCATAACATCACAAAGTCAAGCCGTGCTTGAGGATTTTTCTGAGAATGGGCTTTTGTTGGTTTTGTTTTAGGCTCTTCTGTTTTGTTTTCTCCTCTCTCCTTTTCTATTTTTGCCTCTTCAGATTAAGAATAGCTGTTTGGGAGGAAGCCTGGACAGAACTCAGGAGGCAAGAAACACCAAAAAGAACAGTGTCCTAAATTCAGCTGGTGTGAAAGCAAGGGCTGGGAAGGTTCACTTCTTTTGGGAGAAGTTGTGAAATCCCACCATTAGTGAGAACAGTTCTTGGCATAAGAGCCTTATGCCTTTCTGGAAGTTGTCATCTTCCTGACCAGCCTGCCCACTCCAAAAATAATGCTAAATTCAAACCATTTTCTGGAAAAATATTAAATTAAACAGCAACAGCACCAGGCAGAAACAGTGTGATGCGGAAACGAATAACTAGACTTCCTCCTAATAAATAAAAATAAAACATTTCTGGATAACAACCCGCCTTTGCAGATAAAAAAGTAAATCCCTAGAATTTAAATCCATCCTGAGCAAAATCCCTCTGTTAAAAAAAAAAAAAAATCCAGACCAAAGCACTATTGTGGCTGGATTTATATTCAGAACTGTATTTATGCAGACTAAGATAAGGGCAATCAATCCCCAGGCCTCAGGACAAAAAGCTGATCTTCTGCAAGGATCAGGATAAAGAAAATTCCTCACCATATGTCCCATGGTTAAAGGCAATAGGGGGCATGCTTTGGGAGACTCAGGGACATTCAGGGATTGGTCAGTGCTGGAAACAAATATCAGATTTATGGCACACTGATGCGCTCCAGCAGTAAATCTCAGCCTTGCCTCTGCATGCTGCTGCTTTCCCACACATGGAATTTAGTGTCTGAACTCTGGGTGGATCACAGCCCAACACCAAACCAAGGATCCTGTCAGCGCCAACAATCCTGGCTTTTCAGGAATGCTGGATTCCCTCAGTCACTCCAAATGCACCAAAGCACTCTGCTCCTCTTTCACCATTTAACCTCCTCCCAGATTCCTGCTGTCATATCACAGATGACAGAGCTGCTCCTTCTTTCAATTCTTTTTCAGTATATAATTCCCAGATCCAATCCATCCTGTATTCTTTGAAAGATGTCTTTCCAGGCCAACATAGCCATTCCTTTATCCTGACGGTTCCTCAAAAAGGCACTTTTTACCTGGGACATCTCTGGTGTGCAACCAGCTGTTATTTGAAGAGAAACTAGAAATATATTTGTCATCAAGAATTGCATCACCTTTTCTTTTTTCCCCATGTTTTTCACTTGTTAATTAAAGGGTAGATGCTGTCTTTCTTCTCTGACAAAAAATAAGTGAGGAGGGGGAAAGAATAAAGCAGAACCCAAGATATATTTATCTATTTAATCAATTTTGCAGGGAAAAATCATCATCTTGCATGCAAAGGCATTTAATCCTTTAGGATGAAGCCTCTATCTTTCAGCAATGCTACCAGGCTATTTCCAAGCACAAACTGGGGATCAAGGATCAAAATGAAGGAATATTGCATTTCTGTAACTCTAATCCCTCTGACTGACACGCCAAAGGCTATTTGAGGTGGGTGAAATCAGGGCTTCAATTATCAAGGCAGGGAATGTCCTTGGGATGGGCACCAGCCTCACAGGCTTTGGAGGATCCACAGACCCAAACTCAGAGCAGAGGCTGTGACATTCCTGAGGCTGCCAGAGCTCCAGGACCCTTTGGACACCAGGGATGCCAGGGTGGGGTTGCTGGGGTGTCTGTGCAGGGACAGGGGCTGGGCTGGGTGATCCTGTGGGTCCCTCCCAGCTCAGGGATATTCTAAAATTCTATGATAAAGTTTTCCTTCACTTGCTAAAAAAGCCTCTACTTCTCCCACCCTCTCCATTTAAAGTTACAAGAGACTGGAGGCAAGAGCTAAAATTTAATATTAATAGGGGAAATGAATGTGTCTTTAAGCACAAGGCTTAGAGTAGCTCAAATTTAAATTAGTCTGTGAATCAGTGATTTCAATAATACCAAAAAATCAGTTGTACAGAACAGTCTTTCAAATCACTTGATATGCCTTTTGTGCAGTGCTTTGATTCATAGATCTGAGTTTTAATTTTTTTTATTATAAGCTTGAGAAAAAAAAATGAAGGCAGCAGTGTAGGAACCTTGAATCATATTTTTCAACATTAACATGTGGACGTTTCTTATTTAATGGGAGATATCACCTTAAAATTAAACCAGAAAAAGTGTTTTTGAACTCATACTCAGTGCATATGCTTGTGGTTGTTCATACATTTCATAACAGTGTGGAAATACCTTCTTTTTCTAACACCTGTAATAGAGCAAAAAACAGAAATATTGAACTTGAAGCTATTCTCTTAAACCAACAAAGTGGTAAAAGCTGCTTACTACTGGGAAACTTCACTAGATTTCATGGCAGCAAAGTCACCTGTTAACAACCACCAGAGGAAAAAAATTTCCAACTACTTGGCAGCACCATATCAAACTCAGAATGTTCAGATCATTTGCATTTGTATCAGCCACTGCATTTTTAAAAGGAGTATTGAATTCAGCCCCATCATTCAAGACTAACTTTTATTTCCCTAGGCCAAAACCAAAAATTGAGTATTGATCTTGACAACTGCTCCTTTTTGCAGGAGCTAAATCAGCCTGTGCTGATGAAGGCAGCTTATCTGAAGGGAGAGGCTGTGTGGGAGCCATGGGGATTTTTCATACGAGGACAAACTCCCTGTGAACACAAGCCTGCTCCATGGGGAATCACTACCATGTGTTTTCTGGGGGGACATGATGGGGTTTCTCAGGACTTTTTCTCCCCTCCCATTCCTTACCAAACTATTATCCTGTCAGACTGAACAGTTTCCTTCTTCCAAGCCGCAAGGTTATTCAGCTATCCCCACTTTACAACCTGTTGTCATCATCCAACAACAATTCCAACAACATCCAATCCTCTGCCAAAAGGCAGAGAATTGTAAAGTCATCAAGGCTGCAAAAGCCCTCCAAGATCAGAGTCCAGTCATTAACCCCAAGTCACCTGTTGTGATCATCCAAAAAGGCAGAGAATTACAGAGTCACTGAGGCTGGGAAAGCCCTCTCAGATCAGGGTCCATTAACCCAACACCACCATGGTCACCACTACATCCACACACCTTTTGAACACTCCCAGGGATGGAGGGCTGCCCTGAGCAGCCTGTTCCCATGCCTGACAACCCTTTCAGTATGGATTTTTTTCCTAATGTCTAATTGAAACCTCCCCTAGCACAGCCTGAGATTATTTCCTCTCCTTCTCCCACTTGTTCCCTGGGAGCAGAGCCTGATTCCCACCTGGCCACAATCTCTTTTCAGGGAGTTTTAGAGAAGGAGAAGGTTCCCCTGGGTTCCCTTCCTTTAATCTCAACAACTAATGAAGATCAGACAATGTTCCAATGAAGCTAAAGGGAAGCAAATGTTCAAGGCAGCTTTTCCAGTCAGTATTTTAATTAGGAGTAAGTATTGATCATAAAGTATTTACTCTGTCCTTTTATTAATATTCATTTAAATATTACTCTTTGGCCTTGTTTTTCATGTGAGTTTGCCCCACTAGAAGCAAACAGTTTTCAGATGAGATTCCCTACATCATGATGACCTCAAATGCAAACTTTTCCCTTTTTTCCATCCACCAGAGCAAAAAACAACTTTTCTCCTATTCTGCCTTTCTGTAGAAACTGAAGAAAGGAAGAAAAAAAAAAGCAGAGGAAAAGTCAATAAGTGCAGAGAAGAAAATAAGCCTCAAGCTTCCCCAAGCACAGTCTTGTGAACAAAGGCCATGGAACAAGGATTTTAAAAGCTCTGTTTATCTATAGAGGATGGCTAAAAAGGCCCCACACTTAAGAGATCCAGTGCTGAACACCAGGCACTATTGGGAACTGTGTTCAAACACTTTATTCTAATCCTCAACCTATTATTTTGGGGATAAACACTAATGTTTTATATCTATCTTTCCTTTAACCAACCTTCAACCCCATGTCTGGTCTTAACCTTAAACCATCTCTCTCTTTTCCCCATTCCCTTCTGAGCAACTCTTCCCTCTGACTGACACTTTGCTGAGTTGTGCCTCAAGGTAATTTAATCTTTTCCTGTCTCAAGTCAAGACCTATCACAGTCCATGAAAAAAAAAACCTCAAATCCAAAACACAAAACCTGCAACAAACAAACAAACAAACAAATCATTTGTGCAGGGTTTGCCATATTTCCTGGCACTTGGCTTTTCCTTGAAGGAGGTAAGCTGGGATTTAATTTTCAGTATTATTTCTATGGACCAAGTATGAATTAAGTCTTGTAATGCTGTCCTGTAGAACACCAAAAGCATCACCAGTGGGGTAAGACGCCTGGGCACATACTGCTAACAGAAATTTAGGTATTATCCAGTTTAACAAAACTTCTATGTGCTCATTTAGAGCATGATCTTCCATAATTACCTTATGGGTTTTATCTAATTAAAAAAACCCCTTTCAAGTACACATAAACACCTTCCATTCAGTGTGATCAAAATCTGAAACCAATGAATGATTTTGGTGAGAGTTGTCATGATGCGTGGGCTCAGGAAAGGGCAGGAAAGGGCAACTTTGCCCTTCTTGAACTTGAACTTCTGCTACTTGATTTGAAGTGGAAGAGAAGCATAGTCCTGCCCAAATTCTTCTCATTTTCATCTCTAAAGAAGAATCTCATTGCATCTCATGCAACTTAAATTGAAGGCCAGCAGTTACTCAACCTCCCCAGAACAAAAAATATACAGTCTGTATGTGGAAAGAGCCTGGGAAGAGTGTTCAGTACAAGGGATATTCACTTCCCTCTCTTAGAAGGTTGCAGCCACCTTCTGTTTCTTGTTGCACTGATTTTTAGCAATTTAAATAAGTAAATGCTTCTCCACTACAGGTGATATTCTCTACTCTTACTTGTGCAATCAATTTTGTTACCTTTATTTGTGGGCTTAATAAACACAGCACAACACCAAGCAGTGCAGTAAAACTGGGCTGCTCCAATCACCTGCTAATTGCATACCAATGTGTAGGAGTTTGGTACTTCCCTCTTGCTTAGAAAAAGTAAAGACAAATAACAAAACAACCAAAAAATTCACGTAAAAAAAGCAGCATCACTCATACCTGAGCTATTTTAAAACCCCTCAATTTCCCCTGATGTCATTCATTAGGTACTCTTAGGAAAATCAAGGCAGCAGAGCTGTTTTTTCTCAGTTCAGCACATTTTTGAAAATCTTCACCGTGAAGGTTTTGTGTAATTACCCTCAAAACAGTGTTTTGAAGGAGTTCCACGACATATGAAAATTGGAATAATGAGTTGCATTTTCTTGTCTATCATTTCAGTTGGCATTTGGTGAAATTGTACATCTTTAGCTATTAAGTCTCTCCCTTCCCCCTGGTCCATGCTTAGATCAAGATCATTACAATTTCTCCTACCCAGTGCCCTAAACAAAACATAAATGTCATCACCATCAATCTCAACAAGGCCTGTATGACAGCTAACATTAACAGAATGACCTTCTCCAGTTAGATTTTCATTAGTAAAATAGGATGGAAACCAGAAAGTGCCTCAGCTTTGCCAATTTGAACAAATTATCCACGTCATCCCTCTCAGTGTCAGTCGATACCTGAGCTGGGCAGGAAACTCAGCCTTCTGGGGCACAGGACAAGACAATATTAAGCACAAAGCCAACTTTTTCTAAAATCTTAACTCCTAAATTAAGCCAAACTCAGCATTTTTTTTACAGGAAAGGCAGAGAGGTTTTCAAGTTTGGCTGCTGCAGAGAGTATGACTGCAAAGTGACAACACATCAACTCCAGACTAAACCTGAGCACGTCACATTTCCAAAGGCACAGACCCAGGCCAGGCCTGTAGTGACTTCTGGTGATGTCAGAGAATATGACCACACTAGGGAAGGAGAAGGAAGCCTCAAGGTGAGCAGCAGAATATGTGCCAGCTTCCCAAACAGGCCATCATCCATGTCACTTCGTGCTTTCCACACAGCTGCTGCAAAGCCTTTATTATCTGTGTCCTACCAAAGGTCAGGTGCTGAACCAAGAAAACACCAGTCAGGGCCTCGTGCTCAGATTTATTTATTTTTAACCAAATTTTCTCAAAGGGGCACTAAATGTTCACTAATTTACAACCTTCCTAATAAAGGATGTGCTACCTAAAACACAGTCAGCCTGCAAGGCTTCCTCTCTTGGTAGAGAAAGGGGATGTTGCTGGAATTGTTCCTGCCATGAAGTGGATGAGGAACACTAACATTGCACTGCTTAATCCCATCTTAGGGTGATTTTGGGTGTTCTGGATGCCTTCTTCCCACTTCAGATTTGCTGTTTGTTCAGAAAGAGTAACAGGAAACAGAATGTTCTTACGAGGTTTTCACACTTAAATCCACATGTTGTAAACCACAAATTTGTGGGGAGGGAAGGATGGTTTCTAGCAAAAGGAGAGCAGCCTTTTAGTCCCTGTTCTTTGCTCACACCATGGTAAGGACCTTGCAAAAATTACAAAAATGCAAGAAAATGAAGTTGTGCGGAGTAAAAAAAAGAACTGTGAGGCAGAAAAGTGCTTTGCTCATCCCCTTGCCGGGCACAGGGCTTGATTTCCCTTAATGGCTAATGATTAATGTATGACAGCAGGATGAATAGCCAATATATCTGAAACATGAGCAACACCATCCGTCAGTTTTTCACGGCCAGTCCAATATGGCTCAGAAAGAAAGATAGACTACTTCTGCCCCTGGATCAGAATTGATCCATCCCAGTATGAAAGAGAAAAGGAGGGTGCTGCACAGTGTCTGAATACAGCCCTTTGTCAGAAATGAGGAGGGGAATCAGTTCCATCAAATGGAACACAGAAAAATGTATTTTAAAAATTAAATGTTTCCTCCTTCACCACAGCACACTCAAACTGATATCAGTGTCGATTTGTTAATAACAAATCCAGATCCACTGCAGATCCACTACTCAGGAACAACATAAATTTTGTTCAGCACTTAGAGGTGAAAATTTTATCACAGACTGGTCTTAAGACAATTTTCCTACTGGAAGACTGGTCAGCAAAAAAAGTTGTTTGCCTATTCAAACAGAAAGCAGCCTAACACCATGGCAGGAGTTTGTCAGATAAACCACCAATGTGGAAGGGGGCAAAAAGCTAGCTTGCCATTTCTTTTAAGTGCAGCTAATAAGTAATTTGCAAGTTCCCATAAGCTAACAAGCAATTTGCTAATTCCCATATGAAGCCATTTTGGGAATCAGAAGTTCCTTTAACACAACAATCTATTCTGAGGGTGAAAAACACAGGCACCTGTGTAGTACAAAGGAAAAATGTAAACATAGCTAGGGAGAGAAAATTTGATAGACATACACAACAGCCCTTACTGACCAATGAACTGAGATCCACTGTACTGCTGACCAAATAGGAGTTTAACACAGAATTCACAGAATCACTGGGTTGGAAGAGACCTTCAAGATCATAAGAGTCCAACCCAGCCCTAACACCTCAAATAAACCCTGGCACCCAGTGCCACATCCAGTCTTTTTATAAACACATCCAGGGATGGTGACTCCACCACCTCCCTGGGCAGACCATTCCAGTACTTTATCACCCTTTCTGTAAAAAACTTTTTCCTGATATCCAGCTTATATCTCCCTTGGTGCAGCCTGAGACTGTGTCCTCTCGTTCTGTCAGTTGCTGCCTCGAGAAAGAGACCAACCCCCACCTGAGCAGAGCCACCCTTCAGGGAGTTGTAGAGAGGGATAAGGGCACCTCTGAGTCTCCTTTTCTCCCGGCTAAACACCCCCAGCTCCCCCAGCCGTTCCTCACAGGGCTTGAGGAACACAGTGCCTTCTGGTTTTTCCTGTAAGTATGAACTTGGTGAGTAACAAAGGAGCCTTCTGAAAACTTTTACTGGGTCACTCTGTGTGTCTTGGCTGCCTCAACAACGACAAACCGGGACAAAACCAACAGATCTTAAACAGCTGCCTGTGGAATAAAACACAACATTCCAGGGTGTAAATCCAAATCCACACTACCACTTAAGCCCCCTGACAAAGCACCTGCAGCCAGGATGTGTGGCAGAACACTGGCCAGGGAGTGGAAGCAGCAGAATCTCACCTGCACACTTGGTCCTGGTGGTGAGGGGAGGCCCGGGGGGCCCCGTTCCCCCTTCCCCGGGGCGCGTCAGCAGCACCCGGATCTCGTACTCCACGTCGGGGTCCAGGTGCCACAGCTTGTAGTTGGGGGAGTCCACGATGTGAGTCTCTGCCCAGTTGCCCGTGGTGGTCCTGTACTCCACCTCCTTGAGGATGATGGGCCCGTCCCCAATGATGGAGTTGGCGTTGGGTTTGATCCACAGGTAGGTGGCTCCCACAGCCAGCAGCTCTGGAGGGGCAATCGGGGTGGGAGGCTCTGGGGACAAAAAACAAACCACAGGGAGTCAAATTTCCATCATGAAACCCTGCAGGAAGGCTGCCCCAAAACTTTTTCAGAGTGGGAGACTCTAGGGACAAAAACAAACCACAAAGAGTCAGAAAATGTTGTCCAAATTTCCATCATGTATCCGTGCAGTAAGTCTTTATCCGTCATGTATCCATCCTTTATTTTCCATCATGTATCTGTGCCCCAAAACCTTCTTTAACCAAGGCACGATTTTCCCCTCTCTTTACCAAATCCTTTATAGGAATTTAATCTGTTACTGGAAAGAATTGGGTTTTGGGTTTTTGTGCTGAAATTTCAGCCCCCTTGCACTGGGGGTAGTGTTACCAATTGAGAAACACCTGGGAAAATACAGGAACCACAAAGCAGCTTTATGTTTTAAAAGTGTCTTTTAGATCATCACGAGGTTTATACTTCTCCCTCTTTTAAGCAACATATGAACAACAGCACTCAACAGAATCTTGGAGGGTGAGGGAGGGGGAAAGAAATCCTAAACAAAGACAACTGAGTGCCCTTAGCACAAACCATGAATAAAAGGGTTCCAGCAGAGCTCTTCCTCTGCCCTGTGACCTGACACAGCAGAACATCCCAGTCACTGATTGTGGTTCAGCCAAATTCTAATGCTTAACATGACACAATCAGTAAGAAGAAGAAAACTCAAGTTCAGCAAGAGAAAAACTCAACCTCACTTGTTCATTTTCTGATCTTAACCCCCCCAAAAATAGAGATAAACAACAGGATATATTCTCTAATCAAAGCACTGGCTGAGATAATATTAGCAAATTTAAACACCAGGGATCTCCCCATGCCCAGCAGCCAGGATGCTGCTGGAACTGGCTCTGAGTGGGGCTCTTGGTAGCTCAGAATTAAGAAAACTCCAAGGTAACAGTGGACCAACACCTCCTACGGTGTTTGATTGCAAAGTTTGCTCAACTTCATAGGCAAAGGTACTCAAGAAAGTCTGCATGAGACCTGAAGAGTGCCTGGATGTTTGAGAAGCAGCGTGAGGAGGCAGGAACCAGCTATTGAGTACCACCTCTGTGAGAAAAAGCAAAGCAAGCTGATAAAAGACATCTCAGCAGCTCCCTTTGATTGAAGCTACCAAAAAAAAAAAAAAAAAAAAAAAAAAAAAAAAAAAAAAAAAAAAAAAAAAAGAAAAAAAAAAAGAAAAAAAAAAGTACAGAGCTCTGGCTGTTTGCCTGATTTTTATTATTCTTTCCCCCCTCTCTGTCAGTGTAAATAACAGTTGCAAACTGGAAACCACATGAATAGCACACACCTTGTGGCTTCGAAAACCTGAGCTGAACTCTACACGATTATGAGCAGTTTCCTGAATCTTGCCTAGCCTTCCCTCTGCCACACTCTAATGTGGTGTGCCCTCAGCCCAGAGGACACAAAATGTTCCTCTCATGAAAATCAGGTGACAAAAAAGAATATTTTTATCAAGAGGGGCTTAAAACATTGGCACCCAGAGAAGCTGTGGCTGCCCCTGGATCCCTGGAAGTGTCCAAGGCCAGGTTGGACAGGGCTTGGAGCAGCCTGGGACAGTGGAAGGTGTCCCTGCCCTCGCAGGGGGTTGGAATGAGATGGGCTTTAGGGTCCCTTCCAACCCCACAAACCATCCTGTGATCTCTGTCTCAAAAAAAAAGAAACACATAAATGTTACAACATAAGAAATTTAGATTTCGGTGGGAGTCATTCCAAACCTCCCTCTCCTAAAAGTGATTCCTCAAAGAACCCAAAGAACTGGAAGAATGCAGGACCCACGGAAATGTGGAAGAAAGGACTTTGAGCACCACATGATGAGAGGAAGATTGGATTTTCCCCTCAGGACAATTCTTGCAGGTTTAAGATCTGCTCAGTGAAGAAAAAGAAGCTGTTGTACAAAAGGATCAACTGAAATGAGGCTTGATTTCATTTCCTTTAACTGCTTACAACAAAACATTTTATCTCCTTGAGACTGACTGCAGGAGTTGCGCATTGTACCTCTGGAGAAAAAACAATCTGAATTGTAATTGGTATCCAACATGAGCAAAAATCAGTGATGCCAGATATGTTTTCTGTGGAATGTCTGCTTCTGCTTTAATTTTCTGCACTGCTCCATAACTCCTGCCAGAATCTTTTTCTGATATGAAATGCCAGGCTGATTATGTTTTGACTCACAAAATTATTTCTCCAAGAAAATTGTTTCCAAGAAACATGTGTGGATACATTTTCATTAAAAATCAAATTATTATAGATCACAAGCAGTTTATTACTTGTTTCTTGGTGCAAGGCAATTAAAAGATAGACTTGGTTCTTTTTATTCCCAATGCAAACACTACATCTTACAAGTCACATCATAGCTGAGCACAAGACAAATGAAATATTAAACTCCATTCTCCTGGGCTGCAGATTTCAATAGCAACGTGATCCAGGTTACTTTGGGATTTGATGGTAACTTAGAAGAGATTTATGAGACTGAGCTTAATTAATAGAGCAGTTTATCCTACTAAGCAGACATGAAGATTTCATCTAGCAACTTTAGTAACTATTATTGCCAAACTGATTTAAATTACCATCTCACCCAGCATGCCCATCTTCCCTACTTTTGTCCCAATCCAAATCATCCCCACCAAAAAAAAACCTTACAGTGGTTTCCCATCTTTTCCTCATATTTTCCCTTTTCTCTACTACTGAAAAAACAGGTGCTGTAAAATGTAATAAAAGTAGGAATTTAAACTGTTGCTCCTGTTTTCTGAATTTAAGGAAAAAAGATAAGCAGCTGCTCCAGTAGTTTTTAAAAAATCAGTCCCACCTCACTGAAAATAATGGGTTATTTCCTACTAACACCAACTGGAGCAAAAGCTTTTACTTTTTTAATATCACTCTGTGCCAAATTACTGCAAGTGATCTAAATAAGTTACCCATTATTTAGCAAAACCGGCACACAAAGGAGAACATTTTTTTGCTCTCTGTTACAAACCCCACTTGCCAGTTACAGACAAGCAGCCTGATGTTATGAGCTCACTATTTTAATTAAAATCTCTGTTTGATCTTGATTAAATAAACATGGTGACAGATTGGCCCTGTACACATGTAATTGTGAACAACCATATTTTAAGCCCCATTTCATCCCAACACTATTTTATAGCACAAGCTTTGCCTGGCCGTGTGCTCCACTCTCCCACCTCCTCCAGACAGAGAGGAGGAAGCCAAAGGCTCCTCAGCACCAGCACATCTGGATTGCAGCAACTGGAATATCCAACTGAACCCCAGACTTGGGAATGACATGGAAAAATGTCCTTATGGGTGCTCACTTAAAAACAAAAATAAAATTAAAACCAAATAAAAAATAAAATAAAAAATAAGATTTAAAAATAATAAAATAAATGAAATAAACCAAAACAAATAAAA
>VXBB01007634.1:238466-260198 GCA_013399915.1 Illadopsis cleaveri | reverse complement strand
AAATAAAGTGAAATAAAGTGAAATAAAGTGAAATAAAGTGAAATAAAGTAAAATAAAGTAAAATAAAGATATATGTAGTTCAGGCTCAAAAGAAGAAGGAGTTTTTGACCATGGGTATATTTTACTGACTCTAAACCCAGGTCCAGTTGTGCAGACACAAAGGGAACTGAGGTGTGCCTTTCTCCGCCTGTTAGAACAGAAAATACAGCTCTCAACTGCAGCTCAGAAGGCTGAACACTGTTAGAGCTTGAAAGTGATGTGAATTCTAGAAAGACAAAGAGTGTGAGAAAATCAAATTAACATGAAGGACCAGAACAGACCAAACAGAATCACAGAGGATCTCAGGCCCCACAAGATCAAATCCAACTCCCTGTTCCTTGCAGGACCACCTGACATTCCGTCATCCATAGGGACAGGACAAGGGTGATGGCTTTAAACTGACAAAGGACAGAGATAGATTGGATATGAAAAAATCTTTCCCTGTGAGGGTGGGGAGGCCCTAGCACAGGGTGCCCAGAGAAGCTGTGGCTGCCCCTGGATCCCTGGAAGTGTCCAAAGCCAGGCTGGATGGGACTCTGGGACAGTGGAAGGTGTCCCTGCCAATGGCAGAGAGAAGGAATGAGATGAATTTTAAGGTCCCTCCCAACCCAGACCATTCTGGGATTCTACAGTGACAGAGAATCATCCAGACACTTCCTCAACTCTTACACCCTCAGTACCATTAACACTCTACTTTCCAACTATTGTGGAAAAACAAATGTGTTTTATTCTTTGGCAAATACTCCTGAGTGTTTCTACTCTACTGCTGGAATATTTCTCTATTTGGCTTTCTAAGCAAGGCAATTCTAAGCAATTTTTACATGATGGAAGAATAATTGGCTCCATGATTCCTTAAGATGCCACTGGGAAGACTGAAAAACTAGAGAAAAATCCTCAACAACTGTTACCACTTTCTCCCGTGAAATAATCCATAAAGAAAGACATTACAGAAAATGCAATCTTAAAACAGCTGCATACACCTCCTAAACTATGAATTTTATATGATTTTTTTTTTTTAATTTCTCCCTTTTTCATAACAAAACCATCTGATAAACTGTGACCATAAACTCTCATTGGTATGGGATGGGCTGTGGGTGGTTTTAGACAAAAGGAGCCCACAATGTCACAAAATTCTGGTGTATCACCAAGTGCAACAATTCCACATTTTGTTTTCTCACATGCATAGGACAGAGCACAGGCTGTAAAAATAAGATCAGAACAGACATAAATGTTTCTTATTTTTTGAGGGTTGGAAAGGTGAAGATGGAACCTGCTGCATAAAGACCTTTCCCTGACAAGCAGGATCTGTGTTTACCAACATGATCCTGATCATGCCCCTACTGATGGGAACTATAAAAGCTTTTCTCATCAAGTCCTAAACAAGCAGCTGTGGACTGTGCTTGTCAAACTGATAAAGGAAGCCAAATTTGAAGCTTCTCCAAAACTCTTTTAAGCAGAAAACACAGTACTAAAAATAAATAAAAATAAATTAGAAGCATCTATACAATTTCTACACAATATCCAGACTTCCTGAGCAGCATCCATGGGCATCTTTAGAGTTTTATATAACAGCAATGAGTCTCAGAGCTCTGCATGTCAATATTTATACTGGCATTGTTATTTTCACACTCCTTACCACTGTCATAAATGCAGCAGAGGTAAATTTAGTTTTCTTGTGATGGTCCAAACTTCCAGTTCCATTTATTACACACAAGAAAAAAGGCACCTGGATTTTACAGTGTTTAGCATGAGGAGATTTCACTGTGCTGACACTGCACTAATAGTTTCTGTCTAAGAGAGACATTCAGATCAGTCTCTCAGTACTGTAGCAGGCTGACAGCAGTGGCACGTGCCAAGTGTTATAAGAGTGTGCCAGCAGCAGCAATAAATGATTCATGAATTCACCTGGACAGGTAAACTGCAGCAGGGAATGATATGGTCTGTCTGAGCCCCAGAAAAAGTGCCCAGAACAAATTCTGAAATCAACGATTCTGGATATTTAACTAAAGCCAACATCCAGAAACAACAGAGAAGATTTTAGATTTTAGATTTTTACAGCCTGTAGATCAAGGGGCTACATAGGTTTCATGGGTTTATAAATTTCAGAGGTGCAAAGCATTTACTGTTTGGATTTGCACCCAAACCACCCATCATGGACAGAGCATTCCCAGCAGGCAAACATTACCTGCACACCTCTTCTCCTCTGTGAACATTCCTGTACTACAGGATGGAGCCCTGTTCCCTGGATCATGTGACAAATTCCATGTCACTGCTCTCCATCTGGTGCCTCTTCCCAACACAGAATTTACTAATGCAGCAATAAGTGACTTTAGTACTCTGTGATATAAAACACTCATTTGCCACAACAATGTGCTTTTTTCCTGTTGCTTTACCCTCAATAGCTGCTGCTTCTCTCCACAGGGGACTCACCACACATTTCATGTACAAAAAGCAAGAGAGAAAGTAAAAATGAGCCAAAAAATGTGAAAGAATTGAGCAAAGTGGTCAGAGAATCAGCACAACAGGAATGAAAACAAGAGATGAGCAGAACCCAGGGGAGAGCAGTCAATAACACCAAAGAAAGCCAGTGGAGCAATATTTGGCAGGATGCTTGTCTTCTACCATCCCCTCAAAACCCCAAACTCAAAATTGAGTTTTTGACTATTCCCTCAGCATCTCCCAACAGCATAGGTGTAGGACGTAGATATGAAGGGAGAACATGATCCATCAGCCTGATGGAAACAGAGAGAACATTCTCTCTGTATTTTCCCCTCAAGAAGAAGAGGAAATGCCCCTTGGTGACTCGAACATTTGCTCTAAACTGAGCAACTGGGCTGTCAAGGATTAAAGAACACAACAACATTTACAGGAGCTATTGCAAAGCAGGAGAAAACCTCTTAACCCTTTCCTGAAAGCACTGCAGTCACCACGCAAGGCAGCTGGAACAAATCTGCTTGAAGAAGGTTCACCTGTATCAGTGTCAGGGTCATCTTACCCAACAAACATTCACAGAGTCAGCCTGAGTACACAAAGAGCTGGTGCAGACCCAGTGTCTCCTGCCAACCCTTCCAGTGGTGGGAGAGGCTAAAGTAGAGGGGCACCAGACCCCAAGTGGGAATTACAGCAGCATGCTAATTCATTAGCATTTCACACTATTTGTGCCTCAGAAGCTTAGCCTGAATCCCACCAGAGCCTCAAAGGATGCTTTCATTCTCTAATAAAGAAAATAGCATCGGATTAGTTGAACAGTATCTCATTTCCCAGCGTAAATTAAGTGAATTAGATGGAAGAGCCTGTGCTCTAATTGTAAAGCCTATTACAAGAACTCACACAGATTAGACCTGAATGCTTCCCTTTGAGTCATCATTTGTACTGTAACAGAGTTAAAAGGGTGGCTATAGACTCAGTAATGATGTGTAGGAACCTCCAGTTTTGCAGCAAAACACATTCCCAAGGCTTGTGCCCCGTGAGTGCCAGCAGGCAGCCTTTCCCACAGGGATGGAGGGCTGCCCTCCACAGAGCTCAGGCAGGCTCTGGAGGGAATCTCCAGGAATGACAAGCTCCCCAGGGCTGGAATCATGGACAATTAACGCGCAGTTTTAAAGCACGTGTATTTTTCTGAGTTTGTCAACTGCAAAATAGCTCCAAGAACACATCACAGAGAAGAGCAGTGGTGTGTTTCTTGTTGCTTCTGGGATGTCACTCCCTTTACAGGCATCTTTTATGGACCAGGTGAGGCCCAGCACATGGACTTTTGGGCACCCATGAGCTGATTACAATTAGCTTGACTTCCACTGTGGAGCTTCTCCATGTTCCAGCCTGCCCTAATTATCTCAGGTTCACTTAATTAAAGTGGAGAGAATGGGCTCACCTTAAGGGACATACCTAAGACAGATAAAACAAACTGCTCCTTGAACCCCCCATCTTTTGACGGGTATCAAAATACAGGTGAGATGCATTTTACTCTTTACTTTCTCAGCACGTGGCCCTCAGTGTGAAATAGAGAGGTACTGGATCATTCTATTAAGGGAAAAGCCAAGAAATAATTCTGAGCACCTCTAAGCCCCTTGAATTCTCTCTGAAAGCCCTCACTCATGGCAGCAGAAATCAGGTGCTGCAATCTAAACCCATCACATGAAGATGAATGATGATGCCTTTCTCTGGGAACGGTGAGCACAACTCTCTTTCCTTTTATATGCAGGAAAGAATATTTATATATATATATATATTTTTTTTTTTCTTTTTTTTTATTTTTTTTCCTTTATACATGCAGCCAGAGCATGCACTGGTGACAGTGATGCTCTTTGATTTAATCATTCAATGCTCAAAGTGCCTGTCAGGGAAAGGATTTCATTCTCTTACTAAGACTCTTCTGAGAATGGAGTGTCTTAGTCCCATCTGTTGAGATTGTGTCACACATTGAAAAAATGGTTTAGGTTTCATTGACCAAAATACCAGTAAAAATAAAAAGACCATGACTTTCTCTGTGCAGCATCTGACTGCTCCATTTTGCTCTGCAAGGACCACATCCAGCACACTTGAACCAAGTCCTGTTCTCCAGACTTATTTTTGATGTATTTTCCTTACACAACAATTAGTAATTTTTAATTTTTGCTGCTTCCCTCTTTTCTTGGACTTGATGACAGGCAAATCAGCTATGTGTGGACTGAGGTTTTATATTAATCTGGAAATGACCCATGAAGAAACACAAGTTAGGCTTTAACATATCTGAACAGAACATATCTGAATATGGTAATTACAAAAATATGAGAGTTAAGCATCATCTCTCCTTTAACAAGAGAGATAAAAATACAAGAGCTTTGCAGGAATCCTGGTGAAAACGATGATTCCTGCACTAGAAATTGCTGCAACTGCACCAACAATCACTCAAGCTGCAGGTTACTCATGAACCTGTGTCTGAGTTCTCTCTCCCCCAGGTGAGAAGTCCCAGGGGTGCTACAATGTCTGCTGATTTCCAGCTCACTCTGCTTCCTTCAACAGCCACTTCCCCATCACTACAGTCTGATAAAACAGCCTGTGAGGTGCTGCTTTTCTTCACGGCTCCTCTAAGGCTGTATAATTGTAAGGAAAACTGCATCCACATCCTACCAACACCAAGGGTCTCTCCACCAGTCACTGCTCAGGGCCACCTTCATCTCTCCCTCATGTTTCTAATTCCAGGGTCCATCTGAGCTCATCTATCACATGTTATTAAGTCTATTTCTGCTTTCTGCATGAACAAGCTGCTAATCTCCCACAGGGACTGAGAAATGTAATCTCAACAAGCACCAAAAAAAAGTAGAAAGGCGTTAATAAACACGTAAACTGAGAAACATGTAATTTCAGGTCAACTCAAGTTCAAGCAGCTTCAGCAGTTGCTATGGTACCAGCTGAAGGTGGTGGGAAAGGACAGAGGCAAAAGGATTTTACAGCTCTGTCTAGAGTGGCTATTTAGCAACTTCTGCTTTCTGGCACATCTCTGCAGAATGAAGGCACATTAGTCTCTAAGCTGCTGAAATGGCAAGTGACTGGAGGTATTGACCACCAGGAAGCAGCATGGAATGGTTTGTCTGGATTGATTAAGGAACCTAATCCATAGCAACCTGCTAGGCTTGCAGGAAAAGTCTGAGGCAGGATGCCTCATTTCATCTGAGGCAAAGCAGGGCAGTAAAAATCCCATTGTCCTTTACATCCCTGTCCACTCCCTGGGCTGTGCAGGACTGATGGGGAACAGCCAGAAAACTGAGGGAACAGCCAGGCTGGAGTTAGACAGGAGAGAGTACCATGGCAGTGAGTCACAGACTCAGACAGGTCCCCAGGCACTGACACTGATCCCTCCTCTCTCAGACACAACCTGTACCCAGAGCTGACTCCATTCAGGCCACTTCCAGGCTCTGCTCACAGCTAATCCCCACAAAACCCTGGTGAAGCCACTAGGAATATATTGTTTTATAACTGGAAATGATGATTAATGGATGGCTGCAGGGCCAGAGACTGAATGCAGGCTTTTGTTCCAGCCTACAGACTTTATGACCTCCTAGAAAGAAGCGTGTGCCAGGCCTGACATACAAATTTAGGGGTTTTCAGTCCATAAAGAAAAATGTTCTCGCTTAAGCATTTATTTTCCTGTGACAATATGTGAAAAACATGGATCACATTTGACCATGAGGAGGCAAGTCAAATTTAATTCAAGAAAGAGCTGATGCTGGAATAGTAGATAACAAATGTGCCAATAGGAATCTCAGGGGGGCACATCCCAAAGAACTTTTCAGCTCTTTCAGCTCCATATCCTGAAGCAGTGTCTGACAAACTATCCAGGCAACCAAGTCTCAGAGTGGGTGGTCACCTGAGTGCAGGTTTGCTTGGTATCAGCCTGAGCAAGAGCACAGCTCTGATCCCAGTGTGAGACTGGGATGAAGCAGACACGACTAATTTCCAGAGGTACCTTGCCAAGTGCTCATTTTGGACAGTCATTCCTCCTGCCTTAACTGACTGAAATTACAGACCTGGGAACATTAATAGCCCAAGGGAAGAGCTGGGTTTGCTGTTATCACAGCTATGCTGCCTTCAAATTTAAAAGTTTTCTCACTTTACTTCTTTCTCTGGGGTAAGAACAGATGGGCACCTCTGGAAACCTGAAGAAACCACTTGAATAACTGGATGTCAGGGATATCTAAATATTCCTCATGCAGGTTCCCAAACACTCCCAGAAATACCACCTACAGAAATTGTTCTATGGTTTACTCCTAAAGCAGCACATTTCATCCCAGAAATTCAAGACAAAGGTTAAACATCTTTCCACTTTTATTGACAACAAAGTGTGAAAAAGAGCCAGGTCCATTACCAATAACTGTTCTGCTGCCACAAAAGCCATGCTGCTTACACAGCTGCATAAGCAACCTACAGATTTATTACAAAGTCTTCATGGCAACAATCTTTGCTTGTGGTGGCAAAACCAATCATTGTCCAGGTAGTTAAATATCAGGAAGAACAACTTCCAGTTCCATGGCAATATCCAGAACAGAAAGGGATCTCTTCCACCTCTAAGGCATGAACCAGCATCTCCAGTGTACAACACACTCAGGAAAAATCCTGCCTGCTACACAGACATGTACTCCCAAAACTGAATGTTTGCAGTTGAGCTGATCTATTTCAACTGTTTTATTTCCCCAAAGGGAGGAACAAACATTCTGCTTCTGAATGGAAGTGCAAAAATACCTCAGAGTTGATCCTACTAACCCTAAAGACTTAGAGGCCACCAGAGATCCAGGATTCTGGATGTTACAGTTTTACTTCTTTTTATAAAACTGACAATATTTCCAAGAACATCTGCAGTTAGTAAATGAATTCTTTATTTTTTCTTATTTGCTGCTGTCTCATCCCGGGACAGTTAATAAAAAACAAGATCTACCACCTGACAGGGCTTGAAAGAGATGCATTATGGCTTATGGAGTTTAAATTACAGGACTGAAGTGATTTTTAATGGGTCTTTATTTCAAAACCAGTGTTAATTCTGCCTTGGGTCCTGCACAGCCTGGATCCTCCCACATTTGGGGCTACGTAAAAAAACCTGTCCATCTAGAGGAGAAGATGTGCTTCATTCCCATAATATCAAATTTTATGCAGATCCACCAAGGCCTCGGGTCAGGTTCCTCCAAAGAAAATTCCTATTACAAAATGTATGTTCTAAAAGTAGAAATTATATGTTCAAAGGCTTTTCCAAGGAGCTGTAAGACAAATATTTACTGTGCCACATATCTTCCTCAAGCAGAGTGTGCAGATGTCCAGGCAATATCTGAATATGTGAATAATCAGTGCCAATGGTTTCCTCACTGAAGCACTTCCCTGTGCAGAGCTTTCTGCTGACAGTGTATCATCACTCCCCCAATCAATGCAAATTGAACCTGGGCCTTCCTGAGAAGGTCCAGATTTAATTTGGATTTACTGATTTAATCAGCTGAGAGTTTCTTACATAGTCTGGTCCCCTACAGGCATACATTGACTAAATTCCTGAGATTCTGCATGTGCTGCAAAAGCTAAAACACAGGGGAAAAGAGGATGGAAAATCTGCTAGGACATAGGGGAAACTTCTATTTATAATATTAATCATGCAGTACCAAGCTCATACTGACTGGTCATCCTTTCAGGATGATGCACACTGGTATACAAGATTTGGTATACTGTAGCCCTGGTTCCACGNGTTGTAGTGTAAAATAGCATCAATATACAACCTGCCAATTCCCAGGATCTGTTTTCCCTAAGGATGGCTACCAAACAGGTCAAGGCTCATCAAGGAACAGCAACTCACCCTCATTTCTGGGTGAAATGAGGACAGCAGACTACCTGTGCATGAGGCCAATGTGCTTATGCTGCACTTCACTGCTGCAGAGTGGGATTTAAGGTCACTTCTCCCTAAGAAAAGTGCTTTATATGTGTTTATACATGGACAGACCTGCAGAACTTGCATTTCTGTGACGTTTCCAACATCCTGATGCTGAGCACTCTAGAAAGTCTCTGCAGCAGTTTGAAACAGCACACGTGGCCAGGCAGAGAAGAGTGTCAGCCAGCAGGACAGGCTGCAGCCTCCCTGCATCACCAGCCTGTTACCAAGGACTGTAGTTATAACAACAAAATTGCGAGATGCCAATTACCATAACAGTGAGCACATAATTAGCAGCAGCCTGAACAACTCGTCATTCTGCAAAACTGAAGAATCAGCAGCAAAAATGCAAAGTGACCAACACAGGATTAGGTACAAGGAGTTTTCTTCCTACGTTAGAGTTTCAAATCATGATTTAGAAAATTATTTTTTTCTCCTTTGGGATCCTTATCACTGGTACAAGGACTGTATGTGTTCATTCAGTGGAGAAGTCATTATGTTTGATTATATTACTCTGTGGTTTTAAGCACTGATGGATAAGGAAGATCAGCAAGGAAATGCCAGAGTTTGGAAATCTACGTTTTTAATTCTAGAGCTGCACCTTTTACATTGAAGAGAAATATCAAAAGTTGATTATTTGCTACATAAATAAAATGGAGCTAGAACACACATGGGGTTGTTTTCCCATTATTTTGTAAGTGTGTAATTCCTGTTGATGCAGATCAATGCAAAATTTTAAGCACTGTATCAGCTATCACTTCTACCACCAGGAATGCCTGTTAGTGATTTTATCACATAATTGTCCAGCATGGGGTCAAAATTCACCCTTCACATCCTGTCAGTAATTCCTGTCAGGTACCTGGGGAAACATTCAATCCCTACACATCTCCACACTGAACAGGATTGCAGATTTTCATTGAATCAAAGCACCTGTGGGAAGGACAGCAACACAAACACCTCAAACAGCCTTGTGCAACTCTCTGAAAGGACCTGACCCAAATAAGCACAGTAAAGTATTCAGTTCTTCCATTTTCCTTCTCTTTCCTGTCTTTACAAGAACAAACTTCCATTGTCCAAATAAGCTCCAGTTAATACCTGATGAGATGTTTGTTCAATGCCACAGAAAACCATTTGTTGCCCCAACTTGTAAATTTACATTCCCTGCATGGGTCTCAAATACAAAACTCTAGAAGTGAATTGCTGGACATAATCATCACCTTCAGAGGAGCACTACTGTAGGTCAAATCTTGCCCAAAATACTTGCACCAAAGAGTTCTACTGCTTGCTAAGACTACTTGAAACAAATTCTTTTTCCTTCAAGCCAAATTCTTCATGCTAGCCTCAGAGTTCCTCTTCCCAAGGTGTCCTGAAGAACAGTAGAACATCTCTGGAGTTAAGAACAGGCAGACACAGGATATGGTGCAGTGCTTGGCTTTGATGAATAGCTCGTTAGACATTCACCAACTTAGCTCCTTGTACATTCACTTAATTATTGAAGAAATACAAGGATTATTTGGCCCTGTGCCCAATTCTTCTTTAGTTTATGCTGGTACAAGTCCAAAATAAAAGGAGTTACCACTGTGATGCAAATAAGCCAAGTTTCTGCTCTTTTGTTCCTCAGTAATCTCAAATGTTGATGATTCCTTATCCTTCACAGGCAAGCTGATAAGAACCAGCACCACAGGGAACCATTTTCTAACAGAATCTGCTCTGTGCCTGCTCTGAACCCATTTGTTGCTTATTAGGACCCTGACACATCTCCACAGTCCAATGAACATGATTAAAAATGACTTGATTAATTCAGTTCATTGAACAGGTGGCTGCAGCCAGGCTGGAAGGAAGAGCACTGTATGCTAGGTGGATATACTTCATGTTTCCTAAAAATGCTTGAACACCAATAGCTCTGTGGATCTGAGCACAGACAAATTCCAAGAGTCCTAATTCCATTAACTGGTGGCTGCCAAAAACTCTGCAAGGATTAGGAACAAAATGTGGGGGTAATGGAAAAGAAACCTCTGCATGTCTGCCTGTACCTTCCACCACAATGTGACTATTTGATCAGATCCTGGGGTATGAGGAAATGGGAGATGATGGAAGAGTCAAGAAAGGAACTGCTCAGCCAACACAGGAGCTGCAAGGCCAGAGAGTGAAGTCTTGCCTGCAAGTCTGGCTCAAACACCTCCCAAATCCAGGGAAGAGCAGAGCCAGCAGCTCACAGACAAAACCAGGCAGTGCCAACTGGATAAAAAGTGACTGGAGACAAATGGAATTGCTGGGGAGCTTATCAGCCTGCCAGGCACACCCTGGGGAGACCCAGAGTTGGCCTCTCTGGGGCACACAGGGAATAACAGGGGTTTTAATAGAGTTGTCTGCTGATGGTTTGTGGTAAGATTACAAAAAACCCTGATTTTAAGAATTGTGCAGTAATTTCATAAAAGGAAAGAACTGAGCTAAACCCATCTGGACCTTCTGAGCAGCTATGCTTGGTTCATGCACAGGTGTTCTACTCCCTAAGCAGAGCATTACAGGATTTCATTTCCAGCAGAGTTTAGGTGGTGGAATAACCAGAAAAGGGTGCACTGGGAGTAATGGAACAGACACAGAACCAGCCCAAAACTGTAACAAACCCCTCCGAGATCTGAAACTTGATTACAAGTGCTCTTGATTATTAAAAGTGAGACAAGAAAAACAAACAGGGGAAACAAATCTGCTGCTTTCATCTAACAAAACACATTTCAACATTTTTCCAGGAAAAAGCATCAGCTCTTTGAATACTTTGTATTATACGTACGCCTTCAACCCTGCTGCTGATCTTGACAGCTGCACTTTAATTTATTTGCACGACTCTTATTGGAAGTTGAGTAAAATATGGAACACAGTGAGTCCACACAGTGATTTAGAGCCATTACATCCACATCTGTCACCAGCTGCCAGTTTGAACACGATCTGCCACACCACTGGCAGGCATTCCCTTCATTGGTAATAAAATCCGGGGCTATATTTCTTTGAGATCTACCAATATTCACTGCATAAAAGCAAGCTGCCCTGAAACATGGGCAGTAAAACTGAGATGAATTCACACAGAACCTCCAAGCTTCAGCTGTGAAGAAACAGTGGCCCACTTATCCTGATGTTATTGGAAATGCCTGGACTTTATCTGAGAATGTAAATCACCTCTTTGTATAAATTAAAAGAGCTTTCCAATGACACAAAGCCAGGTTCTAACCTAGAACACAGAGGATATATGTTACAGGGAGAAACAAGGGCTTCACATACACCCTTTTCTTCTTTTTATAGGGTTCTTAGGAGCTCATTTGGAATTTACTGTGCATGTAAATGCCAAATGAATTCCAAGTACTGTGTTACTGCCAATCCATTACACCCAGCCCTGCAATTTTAACTTACAGCTCCTAATGCCTGTGGCACCAGGTCAGGATTCCAGTTCTTACGCTCAGATAATCTTGTGGATCTGTGGAAATCACTTTGTTAACATTTCATCACATCACTCCCAAACCAAGGGTGTTTGTGCTGGAACACTGCCCAAGGTTTTGTAAAGGAAACGCAAAGACAAGAGAGGCTCTGAGTGAGTTCTGCCCCACAACAAAGGGTTTCAGTACTAAAATGACTTTTACTGATAGTTATGAAATTTAACCATGAGTTTAAGGGCCTTATTTATGAGGCATTGCCACAGCAGGTAGGAACTGACAAAAAACAGAGGATACTGCTTCCTCTTCCATCTTATTTATTGAAATGACTGGTAAAATCCAGAGGGTGATCAGGGACAACAGGAAGGTCAGCAGGCAGTGTCCCCTGCTGCAGAGAGAAGCATTTTCTTTGCTGGGAAATGCATCTGTAAGAGCTGTAGGTGAAGCTGGATACCCTCCAGCAGTTCATGGTCCTGAGAGACAGGAACAGGGAACTGAGCAGGATCACAACCACAGGCATCAGGAAAGAAGACTTTGGCGTATTCAAGGTCCTGGACATGGTCCTGGACAGAAGAGTGGTCCAGGAGAACTGCTGGATTTTCAAGGAGCACCTTGTCGAAGTTCAATGCTCCCTGCTAAGTTACTCATGCAGTTTTTACCACTGGCAACAGAATTACTGAAACTGGTTCCAGGGTTCTGCAGAGCACACTCATCTCACAATGATACACACAGCTCAAAAGTTCAAGGAAATGTTCACAGCAGCAGCCTGAAACAGCTCAGAACTAGGGAAATACTCATAAAGCCAGAGAGGGATCAGAGCAGGTGTAGGGAGCTGCTGGCAGCTCCACAAACAGATTGTCAATTTTGTGCTTGCAGTGTATTGAAGATCCTCTTCATCAGAAAACCAATATTTTCATAAAGGTGTTGTGTACGTGTTCATCAGAGCTGCTGCTGTAATTTACACTTACATGTTTAAGCTTGTTTTCACTGCAGGCATAAACAAGGGTTTGATTTTTAAAGATCTGGGCTTTCAAAGATCTACCTGTAACACCTGCCAAAAGGAACTCTCAACAACTAAGAGCAGGTCCCCAGCTGCCTGAAAAAAAAAATAAAGCTAAAAAACCAAAACAAAGCAAACAAAAAAAACCAACAACAAAAACTAAAGTCTTTTCATTAGTCAACACAAGGAAGCAAACTATTCTAAAGAATTAAAACCAGGCTGTGGTGCAGTTTGTCTTACCAACATAAGGTCCACACAGGCTTTTGCTAAGCTTTGATTGTGTGAAGACAGCAGGCAACATAACAGATCATGAGGAAGGCAGCACAGACTTTGCTCCCATGGCACAATCCCACAGGTATCCCAAGTTGTGCTGTGTTTTGTGGCCAGAATCCACAAGTTGATCTCCACAATTAGCTAACTTGACCCACATGGCCCTTTTCAAGTACCTTTTTAAGTGGCTTTTTGCTTGAATTGGGTGTTACAAACCCCTTCATTTCTTTGACTCATTAAGTTCAATCTCCTCCACATGTTTAGCACCATCAGTATCTGCCTCTTCAATCAGCAGGATCCCTCAAGAGACCCCAGGTAACCACCTGAAAGGAGCACAGGCTCATGAAAGTGGAGATTTTAGAGATTTCATCTGATACAATTAATTACTCAGCTAGGTTAATTTGCCTCTGAATTGCACCCAGCTCCTATCCTCAAAACTCACAGCACAGATTTATATTCTAAACCTGTGAATCAATATTTTTAAAAGGAGTTGTAGTATTCAGACATCAGAAGACTCAATGATGAAAATCAAGACACAGCTCACCCTTCCTCAGGACAACAAACCCGTGCAAGTGAGCTGAGGGAGGGCAGGAGCACCAGCTCGTCTTGTGTTCACTTTCACTGGAATTAAGAGAGAATGAATGATTTTGCTTAAGCTGATGTCACATTGGGACATATTTCTTCATGGCTCAGTTGAAGTGCCTGGATGTTAAACTCAACTGTGTTTGCAGACAAGGTTTTTCAATGAGAAGTAATTTATGTGGATGAGAGCAGCACATGCATCTCACAATTAGGTGTGAAATAAATCTAAAGACATTGTATTCTAACATGTAAACAAACAAAAATGCTCAGTACCTGCACATGAGGAGAAGTCAGTTTGCAGCTGTGGGACTCTTGTGTTCCTTGTTAAAAAACATCCCTCAGGATGTCACTACAACGTATTCAGCAGAATTAACTGCAGCCTGGTGTAACACAGGAGGCAAATGCAATTACTCAAACTAGCACTTAGATATCACAGCACTCCCACACAGGGCCACTTTCATGGCAAACTTCACAATTCCTCCCTGCAGAAGATGGAGAATCCTGATGAACAATGTACAAGCACAACTGTTGAACACAGTCCTATTCCATTATGTGTAATCTGACACACAAAAAGCACTAAAGAACTGCAGCAGAGTTCAGAGTGGGATAAAGGTCTCCTCATTCCCTCTGTCCCAAGATTATCTGTATTATGGGATTTGCTGCTATTGCTTCATTTGTTGGGAATAGCAGTGGAAAATGCGACCGTGGATCACTTCTGGTGGTTCAAATGACAAGGCACCCATTGAACAGGTAAGATTTGCAAACTGAATATGGAACACACTTACAAACCCTTCTTTTTCCACCACCAGGACCGGATGGTAACAAAAACTTGCTTCCAGAGGTAAATTCTGTGATGTGCTTTAGCCTAAAAAGGCACAGCTGGCAGGATTTATATCCTGCTGTTCCTCCTTACCTGGTCTTTGTAGTTTCTCATTAATCTATGTCAGTGTGTCCAATCTACAGTCAAATGTAGATTCAGCCTTGCTAAATGATTTATCCCACCTCTATTAAACACATGATTCCATTCTCTTTTTTCCTGCCAGGTTCTCAGAATGGACAGGGACTCCTTCCTGGAGCCACAGGAATTGTTCTGCCCCTCTTCTCAAAGGATTGTGTGCTACCCTCTGCCCAGTCACAGGTGGGGACAAATGGTGAGATCTTAGGATTTACTGATCACAAACCCAGCCATTTTCCCATCTTAAATTATGCTAAATGTGTTCACCACACAAGAGACTTCCAAATACAACAAAGGAAGAGCTGGTAGAAACCAGAAGCTCACAAAGAACTAAACAAGAACACAACTTCATTTTTTTTTTTCCCCACAGCAGGGGATTGAAACAAGATGACCTTCAAGGTCCCTTCCAACCCAAAGCATTCTGTGATTCCACCTGTGGCATTAAGGACTGACAGGAACACCCCAGGATTTATGCCTGCAATATGCAGTTTTCAGGCCAGTTTGGCTTATCAGGTTATCTTTTCTGGTTGTTTGACAGAGCTGTGTCCCTTATGTACAATGTCGTGGGTTAAAGGACTGCTTGTTTTATTTCCTTTAATCAGATAAACACATACCAGCAGAGGAACCTGTGGGGAGCAGGGGCAGAATATCAGGGTCTGATGCAGCAGCAACAGTTCCCCTCCAGTATCAAGTAGTTCTGTTGGAATTATATGTCTTTGTCTCAAAATTTATCTTTACATAAAGATATATTTTTCATCCATATTTTCACAGGTGCTGGCACGAAGGTTCAACATCCTCAGCCTTTACGGTGGCTTGCAAAATGTGGCAGAATTTGCAGCTAAGGGGCAGCTGTTGAAAATTGCTCATTTAACAACAAGAAGGAAAAAGTGCTGGAAAAGTTTGTTTTAAACAACCTCCTACATTTAGAGGAGCCCCCAAATGCATTTCTTAAGTGTACATTCCAAACTATCAGCCCTATTAACTTTTTTTGTTAAAAAAAACATACCAAAAAAAGCGCCAGGAAGCAGAAAGGCAACTTCCACTCCGCAGAGGTATAAAGGGGAAAACAAAGCTTTGAAGGCAAATTTCTCAACGTAAAGAAAATAGGACTTGTAATGAGGCAATCTAAATCTGCTGTGAGGAATGGAGATGAGGAAGAATATAATTTCCCATGATCTGTTATTTCCTTTAAAAGCCCCTCAGAATGAATGTAGAGTAGCCTATATTTGAATTTTACTCCATCTGGTCAAGGAAAAAGAGAAAGAAAGTAAAAAAACAATTAAAGGAGAAAACCACTTTTCATAAAGGTGTAATTCAAGTGAAAAACCTTGAGTTAATCAAGAGCCACACATCTTACAATGAACTGTTTGTTCACCACATCCCTGTATGAACCCTCCAGTACAGAAAACGTGCTCAAGAAAAGAAAAGCAGATAATTTTTACATTAAGATCTTGTCTTTCCATGAAACATGAATGCTGAGAGCATCTTCATTTCCAGGAGTAGCAGAATTTGAAATTTTTCAGGATAGATTCAGCAAGGTCCTGAGAGACAGATAATTAAAGAAGCAATACTACCTGTGGGAAGCAGCACACATTAGGGTATGAATCAAAAGCAGAGTTAGAATCCACTCTGTGTCAGCTGGCACATCAATTTGAAATGTTTCTGATTCCTGAACTCCGACATGAGAACAGTGAGGGAGGAGATGAGATCAATACCAGAATACCTGAGGTAAAGAACAAACTGATTCAACTCTGGGAGAGGCAGCTTAGTGCTGAACATGCTTTGCAGAAGAGAAAATGCTGTCCAGCTGCAGTGGATTCCTCTCAGCCTTCCCACAGCTCCCTGCCTGTCAGTCATACCCAGGGACTGACAGTGACTGTGTGGATGAAGGGGAATTGCACAGGGAATCCCTCCTCATCCTCACTGATTCTGGTTTATCCACGGTTTCATCCTCTCTCTGTCATGTGAGTGGGTGTGGACAAAAAAGAAAAATCAGTGTGCTGGAGTTTAGTGAAGAACATGAGAAGCACAACTGGTCACTAAAGTGTGAGTCTGCCATCCTTTCCAGCAGCAGGCACTCCAAAAATCACCAGCTCACGGAGTCAGTACCCTCTGTGGGGTCCTGCCCCAGAACAGAGCAGCTGGTGGCACCCTCAAAGACAGAGATAACCCTCAGAGACAGAGATAACCACTCCTCCTATTCAGGTGATGCTTCTATAGAAGAGAAGAGGGAAACTTTGCTGAAGTTTCTTCTCCAAGGTCTCCTTTGAAGATGTTACACCTCTGCACAGGGGGAATTGCAGTCCCTTGTAAACACAAACACACCAGAGTGGTTGGTTTTGGCAGAGTATCCCAGTTCCCATTGCCAGCTTGCCCATGTTCCAAATATCTTTTTTTGCACTCATTGCAGTGATATTGTGCAGCAGCAATTCCCACCATTAATTACATTACAGGAGAGAAACTTGTGCCCTGGGTATATTTTATACCTTATCTACCCTTTACTGCCTCTTGCTCCCAAATTCTTCTCAAATCAACCTGAGAGGGGACAGACAGGAAAGAAAAAAGATTCTTTTCACAAAAAACAGTGGCTATGGAAAGGGATTCCAAATGAAAAAAAACCACCCATCAAATCACTCTGCTTTCCTCTGCATCTCTTAAAAGAGTCTTGCAAATGCCAGTGAAAATGATGGGGCGTCTGATGTTTTGACAGAAGCAAGAACATCATTAAGGTAAGAGCTGTCAGCAGGTATTTTATTTTTTCCCTGAAGAATAAGGCTACTCTTTAGGCATTACTTTTTTTACTAATCTTTTTTCTTTCATTTCCATTCTGTAATTCAATCCTGAAAGATGGCATATTTTATTTGCCTGTGAACTGGATAGATTAGAGAGCAGCAGTGATGGCTTGTGAATATAACCACATGTGGTTCCAAGTCAGCAGCCAGCAGAGTCCAACTAATTGTCCTGCCACTGCCACTGGGATAAGACAGGAAAACTGCTCCATGTCCAGGTGCAGTCCTTATTAATGCAGAAAACAATGCTGAGGTAAAATTAATGTAACAGCAAGAGAATACTCAAAATTTCATTATTTCTTACAAGCTAAATAACGGCACATATAGCTCTAAAAAACAAAAGAAAAGGTGGTTTCTGTATGTATTTACAACTTCATCAGACTCCAAGTATGAATTAATATTAAATTCCCAGTAAAAACACTGGGAACTCAGGATCACCCACAAACACCACAAAGCTCTCCACATTAACAAGGGGGAGGAGGTTCAAGAAAAACAGGGACAGACTTCAGGAGACAACTGGTGACAAGAAATAAATTAAGGAATGGGAACAGGGAGCCAAATCAGATGAAATGCAGAGGGAACAATGCAAGACACATCTGGTCCAAGGCTTTGGGAGAGCCCAGGGTGCTGCTCACAGCAACAATGCCTGGAGGTGCACCATGAATATCAATCAATGCTAATCCCTGCTACTGGCAGGTCCCAACTGGGAGAATTGGAGTCCAAATCCTGACAGGAACTGCAGCTCTTGACAGACAGAATACTTAAGGTTCACTCAGAGGAAATTCCTGGAAGGTACTCAGAAACCCAGTGACACTTATTTAATCCACCACACAGAATGAGAACTCAAATCCTTCCCCAAAGGAGTGTGACATGTCAGTCTGGGAGAGAAGATTAGAGAGGTCAGGCAGATCTACTTGCCTCCTCAGAAGACAGTTACCAATAAATGAAAGGGTTGAATCAGAGAGGAGAATCACAGCATATTTTATCAGGAGTAATAAAATAGATGTTTATGATTTCTACTAATTTGTTTGGTGGCTGTTATTCAGAAATCCTTATTTAGTCATTAAAAAGACAAGCCACTTTTAAGCATTGTTAGCAAAGACATTTTCTATAGAAGAACAGCACACGTATGGGGAAGTGAGTCAGATATTTATGTTCCCTTTGAAAAATAAAATTAGCAAGCTTTTAGAGGAACACACTGTTTCCAGATACATAAAAGCATTCCTGATTATATCTACAGTCTCCAACCCATGCAGAAGTTTTGCTTGTTCTGGTCTATACACAGCTTTTGCTCCATTCACGTGGCAGATCTTAGTGAGGAATACTCCCTCAGAGAGAAAAATCATTATGGAACATCCTGAGCTGGGAGGGACCCACAGGATCATCCAGCTCCTGTCCCTGCACAGACACCCCAACAACCCCACCCTGGGCATCCCTGGCAGCCTCGGAGCCATGCCCATTCCCCAGGGAAATAAAAGACTTTTTGGAATCAAAGTTCCTTTACTTTCCCAGTGAATATCCAGGGGAGTGGACAGATGCAGAAATGAGCATTACACATAGAAAATCTGTGTGGCCCAACAAGCTTATTCACCATAGGTGGTACAGCAGGTTAGCATTCTTCCTGAAGTGCTAAGGAAATTGTGAGATGCTGCATCTTCAAACCTCCTCATCATCAGCTCCAAGTTTGTTAGCCATGTATTATCTCAAAGCATCGTACACATGGATGGGGTGAAGGCCCTTCATGAAAAAAAAAAAAGTCCCATCTGGTTCAATGCAATCAAATCAATGAAAAATCGAACAAAAATTCTAAAATTACGCATTTTTAGCTACTAAAAAGCTTTTTCAGTTTTTGCAAGGACATTCATAGCCTATCATTTCTTCTTTGAAACAGATGGCAGTGGTGTTTACTGTGGGTTCTTTTGCACCACAAATCCACAAAGAAAAAGCTGTTTTCAAGAAGTTTCTTTTTAACCACTGAATAGTAAAGCGTGGTGCACTAAAATAAACTTTGTTGCAATGTTCCAAATGAAACATGAACTGGCTTTAACCTGTCCAAAACCGGCACTCCCTCAGGCGGTCTTTGAAGAACATGAAAGGCTTTTGTTTACTAATTACATTTGAAATCACTTTTTTCCAACTGATAAGTAAAACACTAATTGGTTATAACTGATGTGACCTCCAGATACCCCAGGCACTGTGCTAATCATCTGCCTGTCCTTCACTTGGAAAAACAGAACTCAAACCTCCTTTTCAGCCCAGCAGTTTTAGCCCGTGGCTTGATGATACAGGGACTTGAACAGGCAGCAATATTCATCTAAAAATACCTCCTTTGGGGTCACCCACTCCACAGAAACTGTGGGCTTCAGGTAAAGATATAATGGCTTATTTTTGCACAAGTTGTGGCAGGGGAGAGGAACTTATTCTTCCCTCACACCGTTAATCATAGGACTGCACAAAGCTCCAGACAGGGTAATTCCTCCCTAAGGACATCAAGGACTCTCAACTCCAAGTCTCATCCTTTTATCCCTGAATTAGAAACCTATTTCCTGGTCAGGATAGAGGAACAGCATCAAAGCACAGTGAAGCAGCAAGAACTGGGAAACAAAGGAGAGATAGGATAGAAGATATGTAGGGTGGGAAGTTCTGGTTTGGTGGATGGGCAAAAGAATTCAAAAAAGGGTAGATTTAAGTGCACACAGCCCTTCACAGAAATAGGAATGGCCACCACTCCTGCAGATGGTAGAAGCTGACTAAATTTGAGACTCCAACCAAGTCCTCTGACATTCATTAAGGTCTCATCCCAAAACAACCCTCAGTGCAAATGAACCACAGAAAACTGAATGGAAAAGTGAATTCTCCCGTTATCATAGGGGAAGGGGGTGCCTGAGCCACATATTTAAACAAATCATCCACATGTGTACTTGCTGCGCTGGATTACCTGCTGGGACCACAGGGCAATGTGCACATATTTGACCAGCACATTTGTGTACATCCCACAAAATTTTGTTTTCTTCTTGAATATTGATTCCAGGTAAAATTTACCACTCCACATCCTTCATGATTTTATTCCTGCAATTACGTTTGTATTTTTTAATTTTCCAGAAAATGGAATCCAGCAGGGTTTTGCTGGATACTTTTGGGTTTTTGTCTCCAAGGGATGCTTCCAAACAGGAACATACCAACACCTGCAACAGAAAACAGGCTGCAGACCCTACCATGGTATCAGACAACTCATTTAACATACAAACTGTTTGAGATATAATTTCAGGCAAGGTAAGTGATCCTAACATGTTGTTACATTTTATGCCATTGGCCTCAGGGCCTCAATCACAGTCATTTAGTTAAATACCACATTAAGTCCCCTGGGTTCAGTTCTTCACAAAAGTTAACAAATACAGGCTTAGAGTAAATGTTTGCTCTCACACATGATAGAGAGCATGGCAGATTCTCTCTGTGCTTGTAGTCCTGGGTAACTACAGCCACTGGCCTAAATACACCATGATTTAAAGTTTACCCTGGCATAGAGCTACAGCCACTCTAGAAATAATCAGAAATAATGACATGAAGTGATATCAAGTACTGCTATTTTGAGCATTCGTTTTAGCAGCCTCAGAGAGCAAGTCCTCAGTCACTTTTACAGACAAAGAGAAGCAGGAGTCTGGAGTCCTCCAAGGAAGGTCTGATCTGCTCAGCTTTGGGTAATCAGCTCTGGCAGGTGAATGTCTCACATCGTCAACTAACAAGCACATTTCTGTTTCTTTGGAGAACTGCAATCACTACCGTAATTGCTGCCTTTTAGTTTGTCTCTCATTTCCATCTGTTTACAAAAGTTCAGCAAATACCCAGTTTGATTCTCTGCTGTGCACACAAAAGGACTTTTTCCTTTCAGGAGCCCTAAAGACCCTCCCTGGAGCTGTTCACAGAACCTGGATGTGGCACTCAGTGCCCTGGGGTGGGTGACACGGTGGGGATGGGGCACAGGTTGGGCTTCATGACCCTGGGGGGCTTTTCCATCAATAATGGTTCTGTGGTTTTATCTCTAACTATACAAGCCTTGTTTGAATAACCACAAGGTAACACCTGGGAGAAAACAGAAAGGAAGAGCTCAGTGTTCTGTTCCTTTATCAGCACAAAGCTCCAGAATCACAGAATCAAGAATGACCAGGTTGGAAGAGACCTTCAAGATCATTGAGTTCAACCCAGCCTTAACATCTCAACTAAACCATGGCACACAGTGCCACATCCAGTCTTTTTTAAACAAATCCAGGGATGGTGACTCCACCACCTCCCTG